>PVHY01010769.1:0-50429 GCA_004024945.1 Uropsilus gracilis
GGGGTAGTTAAGGTAATAAGATTTTCCAAAACATATGCTTTTATATTATATCATCGCAGCCATGATTTTCTTATTTCTACTGGGAAACATTTAACATAATAACCCCTTCCTTTACCTAAACTTTATGAGTCTCTAGATATTATTTTTTGAAATTTCATTTTGAGCTGATATATTATGTACACACACAGACATCAAAATTTTCAAGAGGTTACAGTGGGGTTGTCTACTCCAATCATATACAAAATGTGCAGTGAACAGCTGCACAGGAATTTTAATTTAAGTTGGTTAGCTGCTATATAAAGGTGACAGTATTAAGCAAATTATAATTTTATTATATCTTCTTCAAATGGATATTCTTTAATCAGTTACTAAAAGTTACTACTGAAAAATAAACCTATTTTTCATTTACATGGTTTTGACCTTTGAATGAGAATTTTCAAAAAGAAAAACTTGTAATTTTGTTTAAAGTGTAACCAAATTTCAGTCTTTCATAAAGCTTATTATTTTTCTTCAAATTATATATATATATATATATATATAGTTGGCAGAGTAAATACCACTAATTTGAGATTTGATTACTGGGATAATTCATTCAGGAGAGGACAGTATATTCAACAACTTTGAATATACTATTGAGAGTGGGACCACTACTTAGGAATAAAAAATTAAGTATTAACATAAAATATATCATTAAAATATACCATTAAAACCATGCAATATTTTAAATAGGCTGTAAATTTAATGGTCAGTACTAGATTCAGCAGAACTCAAGTCATTTAAAGATGTTTTCAAATAAAAAACTTTCAGATTTATAATTAAAGCTTGTTCTTGCCATAGACTGAATGTTTGTGCACCAACCCTTTTAAGTCATAGGATAAAACCTTACCCTTAATGTGCTGGTAAGTGGAGGTGAGCTTTTCGTAAAGTGTTTAGTTCATGAGGAAGGAGCCCTCATGAATGGGATTAGTACCCTTATAAATGAGACCCCAGAAAGCCTTCACATCCTTTCCAACATTTGAGGATATAAGAGATGGTGACCTTGCACAAACTAGAGAACAGTTCAGCACATACTAACTCTGTACCTTGACCTTAGACTTCCTAGCTTCCAGAAGTATGAGAAATTAATTTCTATTGTTTATAAACAGTGATCAGTGAAAATGCAGGGTACTGCAGCCTTGAGTCTACATTTAGGGTAAAGCTGGGATAAGAGGATTTTTGAGTTGTTGGTAATAGTTAAAAAGTCTCCTCTTACACCCAATTTCAGTATCATTGTTCAGAAACAAAATGGAGAATATGTTTTTATTAAAGAATGGCAAGTTAGTCTTTGAGAAACTTTTATCTTAATTGAGATTAGTAATGTTGGTTCACATCATTTTTTGTGTTTTGGGAGTTAAAGATATCCCACTTCAGTAGGTTTTATCATAGTTTATCCATCACCAAAGCACCCATGATACACCACCCCAATCTGTTCTGCTTACTCCTCACTCTTCCCCTTCCTCTCCGCCTTTGGATTTCTCAGTTCTATATTCAAAATTTCAGAGTTAGTTTTTAAGTTTGATTTTATCTGTTTCTTTGTTTTGTTTCTCTTCATATTACAGTTATAAATCACACAATCCACTATTTATCTTTATTTTTCTGACTTATTTTATTTACCATAATCTTTCTGTGAAGAATAAAAGACAAATGGAACAAAGTTGATAATAGCTAAGGATCTTTAACACTTACTATATAAATAGGTACCAGGCTAAAACACGGGTATGAGGTTCCTCATTTAATCTTTATAAATCATGGAAAATAAAAGCTCTTATCTTTAGTTTACAAATAGTGACACTAGGCTTCTAAAGGCTAATAATTTCTGAGAAAGAGAGAGAGAGAGAAAGAAAGAGAGAGAGAGAGAGAGTTTCCTATATTGAATTGGCTCACACAACTTAAAACCCTGCCCTCCCTGCTTTGAGGAAAGGGAAGTCATGTCAAATCCAAAGAAAAACAAACCAAAAATTTCTTAACCATTTATTATCTATATAGGGAGTCAAAAAACAATTGTGATCATATATGTGATCACTCTGAGAGTTAACTTTAGAACTAACATGCTTCTACCACAACCAGCACTATCACATCCCATTATATGTCTGCCTTCAGGTATGCAGTGGGAGAAGTTAAAACATCTGATCAAGTTATAAGGGAAATTTAGAAACCGTATATGCTGATACCAAATAATTTTTTGTCACAAATAGTTGGCTCATTCCTTTTTCCAAAATTAATCTACTAATTTATTTCCTAAATTACCACTCACTATTTACCATAGATTTTCAAAATTCTAATTATTACATTTATAAAAATACAGCAACAGCATCTGCTAATGAAAAGGACCTTCAGGGTATGTTTTCCAGCTTGGTTTAAGTACCTCTATAAGTTGTAATAAAATTTTATAATAACAATTTTATAATATGGGAAAATAATATGACTTCAGTAATATAACTCAATTTCCTGAAAAATGTTCTAAAGAATAAACTCCCTTTAAAATAAAACAATAGCAAAAATAACAGGGTGAAAGTGGGAAGAGACTCAGAATATACTTTTAATTCTGCAAAAAGTGTTTCAGAGAAAATGAACTATCAGTGCATATATATATATATGCACTGATTTACAAAGATATATATATATATGCACTGATTTACAAAGATTTATCCAAGCATTTGAAATGTATTTTATAACACTTTAATTTCAAGCTACAAAAAGAAAAAAAATCCTAAAGAATCAGAGGAGTATACAGGAAGGAGTGGGGAGAAAAAGAAGGGGATAGTGAACCAGGGAAACTAAATTCTTATTCATAAAAAAAACATGTTTTTAATTGAATTATTATCACTTATAAATTGCTTAAAGATACTACTAGTCTTCTTTATCACAAAATATCAAAGTCTTCTAATACACCTTTCACATTTGAGACAATAACTACCAACCATAGCAATAAAATATGAGGCTCTCTTGCAAGACTTCCCTACAGTAGATGCTGAACTTTGGTGTGAAAATAGAGAACATTTAAATCAATTTTTAATGGTGAGAAACTGCCTCTATCTGAATGACCTCCAGCTTCTGAGAAAACCTCATTTCATGGAATAGATACACCACAAAAATGTGTTCATAAATCTTGTATTTTTTTCTAATGGAATCATATTTCTCCACTAACATAATTCCTAATGTGTTTTATCTTTGTCCCAAGTCATTCATCAATTGTTAGAAATGGCTAACAATTTGGCTTTTAGTTTCTCTGGCAAGAACCTGTCCTCAAGTAAATGATTTGTAATTTTAAAATAAAAGAACCAGTAGACACCACATTTATTTTAAAGAAAAGACTTTGTAGTGAACATTTTTATGGCACAAAGACTCATGCAGCGGAACGGCAGTTCAAAAGAGTACTGATCTTAGCATCCAAACTTGATTAGTTAGAATGGGGTACCCTATTTACAACAGTGGATAAATCTCCAGGTTTCAATGGCTTAATATACCAATATTTATCTCTTTCTGATATTACACAGTTATATCAAAAACTATAACTTAAAAGTGTAGCTTTTTAGTTATGAAGCACTTAAAAATGTCACTCAGGGATTAAGACTCTGTACTCTGCTATTGGCTTCCAGGATTCCTACGGCTATAGAAAATGTCACTAGAAGTTCTGTAGAACTATTCATGGTTAGATTGATAATTTTCATACATCATTTCTGTATGAAAATTATGATCTAGAATTAGAGACATAATATCCATCTAACTGCAAAAGGAAGATGTAGGTGTCTGTTGAGATCTTATACTTTCAGTCATCATTTATCAAACTTCATTATTTGAAGTTACATTTCAAAGTACTAATAGCATATGAAATTCATGCTCTAATAGATTATGTTAAGGATGTATGTATGATGTTTGAATAGACACAAAATCACTGACCCATACCCTGCCTAACTGAACACCAGTGCTCTTGTCCTACAGGTTCTCATCTTCCCTTCACAGTTCACTGATTGGACTGTGTATAAATTTTAATGTAGTTTTAATATTCTAACAGTGATGTTCAAATTGCAAATAGCAATATAGATGTAAAATTCTCAATAAGAAAACTGGGGGCAATTTAATAAAATATAGAAAAAAGAAAGCTGGGCATGATGGCTCGTGCCTGTAAGCTTCAGCCTATGAAGCGAGGGATTGCGGTTCGAGTCCCACCTGGGGGCCCAAAGCGAGACCTAGTTCCAAAAAAATAGCTGGGCATGGTGGCTCGCGCCTGTAATCCCAGCTACCTGGGAAACTGAGCCTGGGGGTTGCTTGAGTTTGTGGTACCCCGGGCAATGAGAGCCTGGGGTTCCACAGGCAAAAATAGCAAGACCTAGTCTCAAAAAAGAAAAAGAAAAAAGTGCTGACCAATACTAAGCTAAAATTAAAAATAGAATAAATACTTGACTATATATAGAAATTTCTTATGGATCTTATTGATTCTATTCTCTTAGCAAAATCTCCAATGAGAAAACATAACCAGATACTTTTAAAAACTGACACTATTATTACATTTTTAAAAGTTAACTTCCTCAATTTAAATACATGTTGACTTCCCCTTATCTTTAATATCTACCTATGTTTTGTTAAAATTGACTTATAACTAAGCTAGGAAAAAAACTTAAATATTCTTTACTGCTTAAAATTATAGATTATATTCTTAAAGCATGTTATAGTTTGATCAACTTTAAAGCATTCTAGCTATTGAGTAATATTACCTAATGGTAGAATGAAGCAATAGATATTCTAGGGGGCAAATGATAGCATGAAGACTGGGACATAAATAAAAGTAGCATTGAATTGAGTATTGATCCCTTGCAATTAATTTATCAAACAAGAAAGCTGTGTTTTCTTTATTTTGATAAATAGATAAAGAAAATTTGTAGCTAGTTACAGTGATAATTTAGGTTCATGACACAAAAATTAGAGAAACCAGTGAGAAACATGATTTCAAGTATTTCTCTTGCAAGAGTCCTTTGAGTTTATTAATAAGAACTGCTTCAGAAAGACATTGAAACCTCAAAGAGTTTTCTACCACAAATATAGAGGGTGTTCCCATCTGCTGTAAATAATTTTGTTGCAATATATTACTTATTAAGGTAAATCAAATGTCTCTCATCATGATTTAGTAAGATAGTAACAGTTTTGAAAAGACAAAGACAACTTTCAATTTGAATTGCTTCCATCAGGTATCATCTCAACATGTGTTATGCAAATGGTACTCTTAAACTAGTTGTCTTTAATGTTATTATTTTTATTTCTCAAATTTTTCACTGAAACAAGAAAAATTAATAAATGATTGGTCCATTAAACCGCAAAAAGGGGAAGTATTATGCCTAACTCGATGAAATACAACAATTTGTAATGGTTAAAATTATTTTTCTGTAGTTTTATAAATGTCAAGACAAATATGATTTTTTATGTAGGAAAAAATACCTTTGAGCTACAATAAATCGAAAAATATGCAATTTATCAAACAATAATGGATGGCTATGGGCATGAACTGTGAAGTCATATGAACTTGGATTGACATTCTGGTTCAAATGAAATTTTATGACCCTGACAATGTTTTGAAATTCACTAGGCCTCAATTCCTCTTAAGAAAAAAATGATAATAGCAGCACTTAATTCATAAGTTAGCTTAAAGGAATTAATAAGCTTAAGTACTCATCATAGAACCTAGAGCAAAATAGCATCAAAAGGTAATTTTCTCTGAATGAGTAAGCATTTTATGCATAATGTCAAAAATCAAGTATACAAAGAACATTGTATGCTTTTAAATCTCAGGTTTAGCAAAACCTATTCTTAGAAGTTTCAAGGGAAATAGCACAAAATATTGGTTTGATAGTATGTTATGCATAGAAAAAAAACTGTTCAGTGTTGTATTTTTATCTTACATATTTGGGAATAAATTATTTTCTGCAATTACATGGAGACTACTTGCTTAACTTTACTTTAAACATCAATCCTACAGAAATAAGCAGAAACTGTTGATACAAGGCATTTTAAAGGGGAAAAAAGCAATAAAAGAGTTCCACATTTGACTGATTTTTTTTAAAGACAACCCCCCATTTTTACTAAATAGATGCCTACAACTCAAGCAGAAAGTAAGAGTCTTACTTTGCTGATGACTGATAGGTCAGTATTAAAGGCTGATTCAATATTAAAGAGCTGGAAACTGAAAAGAAAAACCCTAGATATGAGGAAACCACAAAGATGCCAATCCTTGATTCTTCATGAGAATATATCAAAATAAAAATATAAAGTAAATATATAGATAAGTTCTAAATTTTGGAGTGAGATTGTGATTTCAAGGAAACTATTTGGAAGACTAGAATTGTTTAGTAGTAATTTTGGCAGTTGCTTCTTTCATAAGAGTAGATTTGCGGTTCTAGTCCAACCACTGAAACAATGACACTACAATTAATGATATTCAAACTTGATGTCCAGTCTCAGTTCTTTTCTGGTCTTCTACCTGCCAGCCCATCTTGCATAAAATAGTTCCTTAAAACAAGTCTTTGTCTATAAATACATATACAAACCCTCTGGTTTGATTGATAACATGACTTTTTTTTTTTAATTATTTTTTGTTGGAAGAAAGCAAGTTACATAGAGAGGTATACATATTACAATGCCATAATTACAAAATTATAACCATGCAAAATAATATATTATTTACTGATGTGTAATTTAAAAGTTTCAAATACCACTGAAATGGCAACCATTAAATCCAGTGTACTGATTATTGTTTCTGGGAATGTATAATGGGGAATAGGATAGAAGAGATATCCACAGAGAATGTCAACTATCTCTGTGATGGTTTTTTTTTAATTTAATTTAATTTAACATTTTAAATTTGCATATATATGTGTATTTACATTTATATTACATTATTGTGTACCCCAGGGCTTTCCCATTTCCGAATACCTATTAACCATCCTACTCTTTTGTGCCTTTCACCTTCCCCATGTTCTTCCCCCTCCTCCTCTCTCACTCTATTGTTCAGTCCCATTGGTTGTTTTTATTTTTTTCTTGTTTGTTTGTTTTTCCCTATATCCTTCTTATAAGTGAGACCATCCTGTATTTATCTTTTTCTTTTTGGCTTATTTCTGCTCATATGAGTCTTTCTAGTTCCATCCATGTTGATGCAAATGACATATGTTTGTCTTCCTTGATTGATGCATAGTATTCCATCATATACATATATCACATTTTTTTCAGCCAATTGTCAGTTTGGGGGCATTTGGTTTGTTTCCAAATCTTGGCAATTGTAAACAGAGCTGCAATAAACATGCACATACAGGTGTCCTTTTGAATTACTGTTTTCATGTCCTCTGAGTAGATTCCCAGTAGTGAGATTGCTGGGTTGAATGGTTATTCCACTTTCAACTGTTTGAGGGTCCTCCACACAGTCTTCCATAGTGGCTGGAACAGTTAACACTCCTACCAGCAGTGTGAGAGTTCCTTTTTCTCCACTTCTGCACCAACACTTCTTGTTGTCCGTTTTATTTATATAGGCCATTCTTACTGGTGTAAGATGGTGTCTCAGTATGGTTTTAATTTGCATTTCCCTGATTATTAGTGGAGTATTCTTTCATATGCCTATTAGCCATCTGTATGTCCTCTTTGGAGAAGTGTCTTTTTAGTTCTTCTTCCCATTTTTTGACTGAGGTTTTGCTTTGTTTTTGTTGAACTGTAGGAGCTCTTTGTGGATCTTTGTTATCAGACCCTTGTCACTTATTTGGAGGGCAAAAATTTTCTCCCAGTCGTTTGGTTTTCTTTTTGTTTTTTTTTTTATTGTCTCTTTTGCTGTGCAGAAACATTTTACTGTGATATAGTCCCAGCTGTTTATGTGATAACATGACAATTATAAAGTGAATTTTTTAGTATGTGTTTACATCAATTTTGCCTTACTATAGCAAACATTTAAAAGGCTTAATCTAAAAGCTAGAGCAAGTCTTTCAATTAGTCCAACATTGATTAGCATACAATAGTGATAGTCAAGCCTCAAGTTGACTTAAAATAGTATTTTTCTATAATATTACTTATATATTATTGTTGGGTAAGTTTTACAGTACTTAACTAAACATTTCTCAAAATAATTCAACTCAACAAAATACTTATGACACTTAGTACATGCCTAGTTATGTGGTAGATACTATTAAGAATAAAAATATTAAAAGACAGACATTTGTTCTAGACTAATATATATATATATATATGATAGCAAGATAGACACAAAAAAATCACAAATATAATACAATATATGCATTACCTATTTAACTATGTTTGATTTAAGTCAAGGCATATCAGCTTAAAAAATAGCAAAGTATACTTTTTTCTCTGCACACCATTTGTGGCACAAAGATTTCCTCTTCTGTATAAAGCTATTATACTATCCAAATAATCCATGCAAAACAATTCCAACAAATCATAAATTCTTCAACATAAATTTATCTTCACCTTGTTTACAATTTGTATGTACAGTAAACCTGAATAGTAGTTAGCATGAAATAAAATGAACACTGCCCTTACTAACTTAAATTACAAAAGAAGGACTCTGGAAAGGATAGCATAGTTGGTATGTTTCTCTGTTGCCCCTGCATATTTTGAATATCCTTCCTATGCCTGATGCATTTTTTACTGTTTATATCCTGCCTTGCCAAAGGAGAAATTACTCTGCCGTTTGCTAGGAGAGATCCTGAAATTCAATCAGAAGACGTCGGTGAGCAGTGCAAAGAAATATAGAATTCGTTTCCTAGAGGAAGTACATCCAGTTCTAGACATAAAGTGACAGTGATGTTTTGTTCCAAGTATACAACAGCAGCTGAGAAAATTCTAACATCTATTAGCAGCTTTATGTTAGATAATTCTACAGTGTGGTTTGAGCATTTTCCTGCACATTTGGTCTTGAGTCTGGTTGGTTCTTCAGAGTTCCAATGGTCATGAAACCCCCCCCCATTATCCTTTTAAATAAATTCATTTTCTATTAAAGTAATTTGGACTCATTTTCAGTTGCTTGCAGTTAAGAAAATTAACTGGTACACTCTGAGCAAAAGAAAGCATTTCTTAACACTCAAGGACACAATAAAAAATTAAGTATGCTTTCACTTATATGTGGGAACCAGGGGCAATTCTGAGTCTCAGAAGGCTGATCCTGGAAAGATACACACTAAGTAAGGAATGAACCAGGTTATGTTAGAACCAACACTCAAGGCTCTGTTGCCTGAAACTGGCCATCCCTGGGAAGATTACGGCAAGTTAATTTGAAAAAAAGTCAGCCTTCCGATCACTCCAGACTCATACAGGGAGAAACTTAATGGCTTATTTTTCTTATTTCAACCACTATTCCCAAGACATCCTTACACACAGGAACTCAATAGCAAAATTATGCAAGGGGAGAAACAATAACATTTCTGAGGATCTATGAAGCCAAACATATCCTATGTGTGTTGGGTTTTTATTTAAATAATGTGGTGCACGTTTTGTTTTCTCAGCTGCAGTCTATTGTGATGGAGTAATTGACTCTCAGTTTATGAGTGATTCTAAAGTACCACTGGAGTGAATCCATCAGCTCTTGCCAATGATGAGGGACAATAATCTTCTGATCAGTGGTTTCTCAAGCTTAGCTGAACTTTGGTATATCCTGGGGGAGGTTTTGAAAACACTGAACCCTCAGTCTCAGCATCAAAGATTCTAATTTTATTGTTTAGCAGTATGATTTAAAATTAGGATTTTTCTATGTCCCCGGGCATTTCTAACAAGAGTCAACATCCAGAACCATAGTTCTAGAACCCAGCTATTCCACAGACCAGCAATATATGGTAGTTCATTAAAAATACAACATATAAGGTCCCACCTCTATACTACTGAATCAAAATATGCATCTTGAAAGGTCCCAGAGGAATCATATAAACACTGAATTTTGAGAAATTCTAGTCAGACAATTTATATATCATTTGGGACATATAGCATTCCATAATCAGTAATAGTGAGTAAAGATTCTTTTTATTGCTCTTCTCTCTCACCCTTTCCAGTGTTGCTTGAAGCATCCTAAGGAAATGTTTCTCTTCAGGTTAATTATTTATAAGTTTGAGATTATGCACAAAAATCTCCATTTTCTCTAGAAATTAACCATTTCCTAATTAACCTCACTATAGTTTAAAATACTGAATATAACATGAAGCATAAGTTACTGCTAATCACAAGAGCAGTGAGTAAGGAAAACATTACTGATGAAGGATAGTTTGCATAAGAAAGATATTTGATTTTAAAATAGAAAAAGCACTTTATTGCATGCAACATTCTAACTATTTAAAGTTGACAATACTATTGTCAAAATTGAGATTTTTACAAAATGAAATTACAAGCCTTTCTCAAGTTTAAAAGTAGCAACGATTACAACATTCCACACCAAGGGAAAACATCATTTTTTTATAAAAAAGCAAATTATTGTTATTAGGCCTTTTTCTTTCATATTGTTGCTTCGTTTTCATAAAAAGAATAATTCAATATAGAGATTTAAGGAAACATACACTTTTTCATAATAATTTCTTTCTCAAAAACAAACTCATACATATACACACACATTCCCTGTAATAACTCATCACCATACAAGTTCATATATGAGTTCATATTCTATAGTGATGATCTCTCTTCTTTAACAAATGAGTATTCCAACAATTCCTTTTTTATTTTTCTATGTTTATAAGTATAAATATGCATATGTATAATATATAATTTTGTAAAATAGAGATAATCATTCTCAAATCATTCTAGATTCCCTGTCTGTCCCTTCTCCAACAATAAAATCAACCTTGGAAAATAATATTCAAACACACATTACCCTCATATCAAAAAGTTTAGGGAACTAGGTTTTATATCAAGAAAAGGAAAGTATGTATTTTCAGCTTTCCCATATTCATCATAATAGTTTTAAATAGACTCAAGATAGGCTATAATACAAAAAATAAGATCTATCTTCATAAGATAAAGACTATGAATGTGAAAGATTTTGATCATTTATACAAGACTCTTTTAGACTTGGAAAAGTTTGCTTCTTTATTTAGATATTCTTTATTGGGTTTGGAAAAGGAGAAAGACAATAAAATAATTCCATTCCAATAAATTTTAAATTATGAACAAATTTTTATAAGACTTAAGGAAACATAGCTTTTAAAGAAGTTGAATGTACTCTTTGTGGAAAAATATTTATGATGCCCTATTCTTAAGGAAGAATTGAATATTACCAATCTCTTTGAATCAGGCAAAGCCTTTGGATTCTTCCTTTGGTGACAGGAATGTAAGCAGAAGAGCTATATCCCCACCACCAGGCAAGAAATATGAAAGACAAGACATTCTTCACCATGAGCTGTTTCCCTAGATCATGTAACTGGTAATGGTACAGACACAGGTAGCTTCATCATCTTTTTTTTCTGGAATAAGACTATGAAAGTAGATCTATGGCTGACCCTCGATGGGGAAAATTATGAGCCAGGCATACTATTTCTCTGGCAGTCACTGAAATATTAAGGTCACTTTTTTTTATGATAGTTGAATTTCACTGATCAAAAAAATAGGATGAAATTCCCTGTTGCCTAAAGTATACTAATAAATAGTGAAACATTAGAAGTATGCTCCCTTAGCTTAGTACTTTATAACATTGGGTTGAACATCCTAGCTATCTCTACAAGACAATAAATAAGAAAATAAAAATGATTTTTGATAGATACATACATATATGTGTTATTCATATGCGTTATATGCATATATGGAATATACATGTAAAAGAATAAAACTTGCCCTGTTCCTAGGAGAACTAACAGCCAAATTACTACAAATAATAAATGATTTCAGTAGTGTTGTCGAATGCAAGGCCAATAATAATCAACTGGCGTTCCCATAACACCAATAACACAACTAGAATATGGCATTTTTAAGGCTTCATCTATAATAGTGATAGTAAAATACCAGTGATAAATCTAACAAAGGATGTCATGAAGAAATGATATAATATTATTGAAAAACATTAACAAAGACCTGAATAAATGGAAATCTAAAATTCAAATTAGATGATTAAATCACTCAGTTACAGTTAAACTCACAGAAGTTCAGTTCATTGAAGTTGGAAAAACTGATATATAAGAATGAGCAGAGTCCTAGAACACTAATTTTAATATTGTAGATTAAATGGTAAGATTCAAGATAATTAAGTACAATACTCAAGAAAAGTAATAAAATATGAAGAATCTCCTATTGATATCTTGGTTAATTATAAAGTAAAAGCAATAGAGATAGGGTGGTATTGGCACAGAGATTTGAAGAATGAGGAGAAAAAGAAGATGCAGAGGGAAAAAAGGAAAAGGAAGAAAAATATATCTGAAAGATAGTCCATAAATAAAGCCTCACACATTTGAGAACTCAGAACTTGAATATGAGTTTGTCAAATAAAGAAAACTATTATTCAGTCTTTAGGAAAAGAAAGAGAAATAATTAAGAAAAAGTTTGATAACTATATTAAAAAAGACACTATGAAGAAAAGAGAAGGAGGTAAAGGAGAAAGAAAGGAAGTATGGGAAAAGAATATTTTCATTACATATAGCTAGCAAAAAAAAAAAAATCTGCCAAAGTACGTGCCTATATATAATCAATAATAAAGTATACCAAAAATTAGTAAAAGTAAATTTGTAAGAAAGAAATAACCAATAAACATAAAAAACACTAACAGATTAATCATTAAAGAAAAACAAAGGTAAAGAAAATACATTTCCATACCCCTAAAACTGACAAAAGTTTAAAAGTCTAAAAACATGGAGTGAAGGGAGATTTAATATATAGGCATTTCTAGGAAGGCAAAATGGTGCAATCACATGATTGAAATTTTTGGTTTTATTAAGGGAAGTGAAGATGTGTGGTTTCTGACCCAGTAATTTTACTGAATACATACCATAGATAAACCGTCACAGAGACCACATTGAGATATATATTTATTTAGAGGGTCCCCCTTACATTAATCTGATTTCAAGCATTTATTGCACTGTGCTTAAGACTTGAGGTTTTTTTTTTTTTTTCCTTTGCAATCTCTCTTCTCTTCATAACTGCTGACTTCATTTAATGGGTTGGTTGTTCCCTGAGTCCCAGACAAGTTGACTTGCCATGTAATAAAACAGCAGCCAGGCCTGCTGTGATCTGGGAGGGTCTTGCTCATCCTCTCAGGTCATGTTTATTTTAAACCTTTTCTCCAGAGGTGACCTGGGAAACTATCCCATCTTACATTCTCTACAGTGAGGTCTGCCAAAGTTCTTAAAACTATATTGACCTATGAGATCAACAAAAACTAAATCATGCCATTTCAATTTACCCTTAACAGTATGCCTAACTGTGAGAGTCTATTCTAAATAAATGTCAAAAAGAGAGAGAAAAAATAATGAGGGAGGGAGGGAAATATTGAAAGGAGAAATTCCAAATATTTTCAAAGGGGAAAACATGCATGCGATTATCAATATAGGGTTGCTGGCAACCCTGTCCAAAATTTTGACATCAGTCAACTTTGCAATCTACTCTCATTCCCCTGAGAACTGCATCCTTTGGAACTATTAATCCTAAAGTAAATCAATATTAAGAATTAATGGATGTTAACATAATGTATCTTACTTCCCAGATATTATACGGACAATTTTTAAAGTTTCTTTAAAAAATACAACATTTAACCATAGTTCTCAGAAAATCCAATCCTCTAGTGTGAAAGTTTTAGTCACCAAGGTCATTTCTCCAGTATTGGAGAAATTCAGATGAGCAGCCTTTTAAGAGTCTACCAAATCTCATTAACTGTTTGACTCATTTACATATAAGATTGACTGTGCAAGTACTCTACACCCCACTCCCTAACTCTTTTATATTATAATCATAGAGGGGAACTAGCTTAACTTAGGCATTAAGGATACATTATCAACATATATATATATATTTAAAAACAGTTATGTGCCACATAACTAAATTATTTGATTTCAATCTTACTCTGCATTTAACTATACCTTTTCCACTCTCATAGTCAAGACATATCTTTTCTGTCAGTATCTCACCTTATCGTGGAAAACAGATATACAATGAAAGGTATGAAGCTAAAAATCTATACCTAGGGTAAGGGTCAGGCAATAGATGGGCTAATAACAGTGAAATGGAAAACAACCTAAGAATTCAGTGAAGTTATGTCACAGTCATCTAGAATGAAGAAAACCTCCCAACATAAAAATGCTTTAACTGAAATACTCTGCTAAAATAATGAAGGACTCTATCTTCTGTCTTTAACAAAAGAATGTACCTTCTGAACAAATCTATGTATGCATGTTTTGTGATGTTTTATATATATATATATATATATATATATATATATATACATGTGTTCAGATTTCTGTGATCTCAAATGATACACTCACACTTTGTATCATGAATGGTCATGGTCATGAATTTAGTAAGGGTTAAAAATTGACCCTTACTAAAATTGTCAAGGAGATAAAAACCACATGCAGAATTAATCAATGTTGCTTATCAGATCTTACTCCAGTAAAAATGACAGTTATTGCCATTCTATTTCTGGTACCCTGGAAGAATGAATTTTAAAGAGTGAAAGGAAGAAATCTTAAAGTGTTAAATTGATAATGTTCCATTAATGTGGAATTTTCTTCTGTTACTGTGAGATTTAGGGAGATTGAATGGCAATACTTCCTGGCAGCCTTAGTTTCCTATTTACTTGCACATAAGGTTTTCTATGGAAGTTGGTGTCATATGAATTTTCTTGTTATAATAAAAACAACTACCTGGTTCTATTCTTGAGGAAACAGGATTTGAATAAGCACTTCATAATGACAAATTATTTTCCAGTAAACTCACTTAGAATGATTTTAAACTTATCTTTAACACCTCAGATACCCCATATATATATAAGCACTTAGAGAAACAGTGATTCTTTCCATTGTTCACAAACTCCCTATTTAAGCACTTTATAGAAATTTTGTGTGTAAAGTGCTATCAAATGTAGTCCAGTAGAATAAAAACTGTTGAGTTAATTATATATTAATAAGACCACTAAAATGTTATGAAAAAACAGATTATAGTTCATTGTTTTCAATCCAATGCATGGCATTTGAAAAATAGCAATTTATCCAAAGGCAAGACATTTGAAGAATAACAATCCCAGGGGGTCTGAATCTCTAATCTGATGATCTCTGTACTTTATGAAGTTCTTAATTTGTTTCTTTACTCTTTGGGGACAAAATTCATTGTGTATTTGTTTCTACTATTTTACTTACCAACAATGAACTGGTGAGTAACTGTTTTTTTCTCTTCTTAAAAATTGTATTTTAGTAATTTTTTTCTTAATTAGCATTCCTTCCAACTTGTCAGTAATCCTCCTTGCCATTTACTTGAAAGACTGTCACAATTTCCTTTCCCTTCTCTGGTTGCAGCAAATACTCTAATCATCTTATTCTGCATTTTGGTCAGCAATGCCTTCTTTATGCCCTTCAGCTATGTCTCTTCCAAAACCATTCTAAACCTTTTAGCTTTACACGGTTGTAAATGTGGAATTATTGCTGCCTTTCATCATAAGTTAATTCCTCCTAGACTCTTCAATTATCTCCAGACTCCTACTTTGAACATTCCCCAATTGGTTTGCACAAAAGCAGTAAAGTTGGACCAGATTTGCTTGTTATACTAGCAGAAACACTATTTAGTGAGTTTGTATCCCAACTGATGTCCCTTACTAAGTGGTTTTCATCTCTTATCCTCCAATCTACTTAATAATAACATGAAGTAGGAATTTTAGTAAAAAGGAAACTGAGTCACAGTGAGTTTAAGAACTAGAAACTTACCTGTGACCATACAGTGAATAACTGGGGAGCCAATCTGATCCCAAAGTCTGTGCTTTGCCTTGCACACTCATCAGGTGAGGTCTGAGAACTGTCTGCATCAGAATTACCTGAATATCTGATAAAAGTAGACTACTGCACCCAGTCTAGGCCTTTTAAATCCTCTAAGGAATCAACTAGAAATATATACAAATAAATATAAAACCCTCAAAGTGACTCATTCAACACTCTAAAGTTTGAGAATCACCAAACTCTAAGGTCCACAATTCATGTACTCTTGTGTCTCCATCAACAAACATGGTATCCAGCTAATTATGTTCGAGACATAATTATGTGTAAAATAAAACCATGGTCTAGAAAAGCCTTTGGTTTAAAGCAGTTGGAAAACTGATGGCTATAAATGATAAAAATTTTAAATTTTTTTCTTACTGAGGGCAAGTTAGGGGTCTCAACTTAATGGCATTGAGACCATTTCCTCTCTTCTTAATCTCCTGAATTTTGGAAAATAGGAAGCATTAAGTCAATTGTTAAGATAATCGTCAAATCCTCTCTGGGCAATTAGGAATGTTAGAAAAAAATAAAACCAGTGAAGTCTAACAAATACAGCTCATACTCAAAAGTATAGTATCTTGTCCTATAAGATTTATGAATAATAAGAAATCAGGGAAAATATAAATATCACACTTTCACTGCCTCTTTCCTGCTTTAGAGCTGTGATAAAGGCAGTTATAGAGTTAAAGGAGGTTTCCATTAAGGATGACAATCTATGAGTAAAAATAATGTGGGTATAAGCAGGAGTTACCCAATGACACCATAGAGATGTTTTTTACAGTTTCTCCTTTGGAGAACTCACAGTCTTTTCCCTCAGCTTTAAGTCCCTACATTAGATAGCCAATCATACCCCGTATTAGTTCCTCCAAAGAACTGAAATGTTGCGTTTCCATGCAAGTTAAAGTTGTTTGTATACATAGAGATGGTAAGGCATGGAACCCTTTTTCACCTTACCTCCTTCTCATAAGTCCAGTACACAACAAGTGCGCTCCATTAATCATTATGCAAGACTTTTTTTAAGCTACTATACAAAATGCAATTCTACCAAGAACTTAAATATTTAACTTTCCATTGTACATGTAGATGAATACGATATTCATACAATTTGCAAAACTATTTTGAGGGCTCACCCTATATTGAAGGTTTAGTTTAAACCAGCTTGTCTAAAGCCTTCTTAATCATTAGAGACTATTACGATCATATATTGATTCTCTTGATTTTCCTAGTAGTTTCACACCCAGAGAACTTAATCAAAATGTGAGGGAATGTTTCCTTACTTTTTCTTCCTAATCATAGTCTACATGTACTTCTAAGAGTTTGCTTCCCCCATTATCTCATAGAGGACACAGAATACAGTAATTCTTGCTACTCCTCTAGTTCTATCCTGTTTCCTGCTTCGATGCTTTAGTCACAAGAAATTGCTTTGCTGATTCTGTATTAACAGGCAAGAATTTTCTAGCTCCTAATATTTGACCAGAGTAAATGTTATTTTTCTATTTCTGTTGGCTGAAACACAATGAAGTTTGCATTTCTGTACTGAGAAGAGGTAATAAAAAAGGGTACTAGAGCCAAAAAGCTGAGAGAAAACCACTAGGCAAAGTTTCTTGGATTCCAAGAATTCAGGGCATATACCATCAGCTAGATGCTGTATAAAGAATAGAAAAATGCCTATATACTTCTATATAAAGTAAATGGAAAAACCAAAACTGACCCAGATACATAGAAGAGACATCATAAACATAGATGAAAGGAATGAAAGGTTGGGACAGTTCAGATTTGTAAATTATACCCATGAAGAGTGCATATTATACATTGATCAGATTATGGTTACTCAGTAGAAAATATCTATCTACTTTTAGAAGGAAAATAGTTTTCTAAAATCAGAGCAATGTAAAACAAAAAAAAAAAGAAAAATGAAAATGTTAATAAATCAAATTTTAATTTGTAACATTAAGTAACACTAAATTCAAATATTGAACAAAGTTTTAAAAATATTTTCAAACACAGCAAGAGCTTATAAATACCAAAACCACTAAATCCATGTTTATAAAAGAAAAAAAGATAATGAATGCAGCATGTATGAAGAAAATTTTCAAATGAATAGTGAACATTTTGTGAGAAATCATCAATTTCATTAGAAAAATGTTAAATAAGTGAAAAATGTAATAATAGTTTAACTTAACACATCAATAAGAAAAGAAAAACAGCACTTAATGTTTGCAAGAGTTTAATGATAAAAGCAACTGGTAAAATGACAATTAGAACCTTTACAAAAATAATTTTACAATGCATTTACATTTCTAATAATTTATCATTAGAAAAAGTAAAATATAAACTAAAATTTAAGTAAAAAGTATTCAAACAGTATTATTTTTAAAAAAATTTAAACAATTTAAGTCTAGCATTAAATGAATGATTAAATGATATGTTTATAAAAGAATATTATAGTAAACAAAAAATTATGTTTAAAATATAAGTGAAATGTTTGTTATAATTGACATGAAGAAATATCACAAAATTTCTTGTAACATAAGATCTTAATCTATCTTTAAAAGAATCATTTTAAAATTTAAAGGAAATAAACCCATATGCTAACTCTTCATCTCAATGAAATTATGTGTAATTAATTTTTCTAATTTTTTAAAGGTAGTGAAACTGCTTTTAGAACACAGTATGATCTAGAAGCACCTTAAAAGAACAACCAGGACTGGTCTAAAATGCTGCTATCATTTTTATATAAATTAATCAGAAAATTTTAAGGTTCTACCAACTACAAATGTGCATATAATTCCCATTCCAGTAAAACTTGAAGGACATGTTTGTTATGAACATATCTGTTGTTTCACGATTTCAGGTTAATTTAATATGTATAGAATAAAAAGAAGAAAATAAAATATGCTTCATTTCATGTTAAGAGTTTTTTCTTTTATCCTTTCTTAGATATAAGCTCCTCAACAAATGAAGAAGAATTAATAATGTTCATTTCCAAGCAACAGAAGACTCTAATGTCTTTGTTTGGCAATTATAAGTTGAAAGTTAATAGTTATTCATTTGGTGGTAGAATAATTATGTGATCAGTAAAACAAATTTGGAAATAATTTTAAGATTCATCGGATATGAAAATATTGTATATTGCAGAATTTACAATTCTTTTTTTTCTTTATTAATAACACCTTTCTATTCTAAGCCATCACAACTTAGAAAAGATTCTCATGAGAAAACAATCTCATATAAACTATGATACAAAGAAGAAACAAGATGTTTTGAATGTCATTCAGCCTGTTGCCTGATTCTCAGTTACTCCACATTTCATCTGGCTTTACATGCTAATTTTCATAGTCTTTCCAAAAGCATGTTTGACTATTTAAACTAAAAGTCCAAATCAGCGAATATTGAACTACAAGGTTTGGTAGGAATTTATGTCATATACAAATTAAGAAAGTAACCAATCATGTTTGACTTTGAAACAATCAAAATAATAGTTTAAAAAATAAAGCATTGAACTACTTGGAAACAGAATACTGTTTAATGGTCAGCATCAAATTTATCCAGAATAATTTTTACCAGCTAAGAATTTTTAAATGTGAGGTTATTATTTTTCTCCAGAATAAAGTGGTCAGATTAATTTATTATTTTTGTTGAAAAATACTGTAAATATTCCTGGGATTTACATGTCTTTTTTCCCCCTTGTACAATTAGCTTCAGCAAATCCATTCTAAAGGTAATCCTTTCTAAATAAGTAGGAAAAATGAAAAAAAAAAAAAAAAAGCTAACCCTTCAGCTGTTCCTTGTTGTCTCTATAAAGTACAACTTTTTTCATTCTGCCCTTTCAAAGATCTGGCACTCCACTTCTTTTACATTCCTAACTATCTTTTCACCCATATTTAAAGAGCTCACTTATTAAATTTTCCATTCTTCTCACATTCACATCTGGGTCATTCTTCTATAGCATGTATGGAAGCAGTTCAAGTATATATTGGTGGAATAAATGGCAGGAGTAAAACAGAATAAGCACCAAAAGATCAAAGTAACCATTTAAGTTTCTTTCTTGTATAGTCCTAAATTACAAACAATATGACAAGAAAGGAGAAGGAAAATCAAAAAATATATAATTCTGTGTTGTACTACTATTTGAATGCTTCACTGCTTGCATATTGCAATCTCTTAAAGTGAGAGCATTTTTTTCTATCTTTTGCTTCACATACTCATGTTTTTTCTTGTTAATAGACACCAACTGCCATTCAATAAATACCTGGAGATGAATGAACAATAATTTTTCCTTGGTAACCATTTTATGACTCTACCTTTTATTTAAAAAAAATGTCTATGGATGTTCAAATTATAATATTTTTTATTTATGAAAATTTTAGTGGTAAAAATTGAGATGTCTGGCAATATCAGATTATAGAGAAAATAAGTATCAATTGTAAAATTTCTGTTTGCAAAGTGTAAATTAGAACACCCACTTTGGTTGGCATTATTTTGTAAAGCCATGTGCATTGTCTAGAATTTATACTCATAGAACAACTCACATATAGAGAATGTTTAATATCTATAGTGGGTAGTGTTACAAATAAATATATAATGTGTAGGTATGTATATACTATAGACTTTCTTGCACATGTGTTCAAAAAGGTTCACAGTAGAATTTTTTTTAGAAAGATGATCATCTAAAAGAAAACAGAAAATTAAACTGTGGTTTATTCACATAGGGAATAACAGAACAATATGATGAGTAATAAATTAGTAAACTATAACCTGCAGCAATGTAAATACCTCTTATAAATAAAAAAAAGCAAGCATTAGAAGGTAACCTACAGGATGACACAAAAATTATAGATCAAAAGGTAAAAATGACAATTACTAAATTATTAGGTATACATCCATGTGTTTTTAAATTTAAAGCAAAGTAATGACATCTCTGTGTTAATTCACAGGGAAGTGGGGAGTCAAGAGAATAAAGAAATGAGACTCTAGTTTAGTTCTAACCTATGCACTTATTTATATGGTATGTGGTGATATATATAGCATATATGGCATATATCTTTTCTTATTATACTTTAAATAGACTTTTTAGTTTATAATAAAGACATTCAAAAACTGGCATCTCTAAAAATATTTTTAAAAAAACATTCTGGGTATAGTTATATATGAACATAACATTTATCTAAATTTTATCCTAGTTAAATAACATTGAAATAACAATAGCAACATATGAGTAGAAGATTCAGGCTAATGAACTTACTGGATTCATTACTTGTTTTTACTTCATTAACTTTTTTTCCTCCATCAAAGTACTCTGAACAATAAACTTAAGTTTGTCTAACATATGGAAAGAATTAGACAGAAAAGCTTTTATTTCACATTGTCATGCCCAGAACAATCTCTTTGTTTAACTGGAACACTGGCTTTGTCCTCAAATTTACCAGGGACAAGTAGGAGGGGGAAAGTTATGACAAACATAAATTCAAATGTTTCTGTTTAGTTTCCCTATGTATTTTTGGAGCAATTTTCTCAGGAAGAAGTTTTACAGATTTTATTTGTGATTGTGTTTCAAAACCTTTACTCTGATTTAGGGGAAAGTCATAAAAAATTCAATATGCCTAGAAATTTTTGAGTCTTTTATCTACTTTCAAGAGATTTGGGGAAGCAGTGTGAAGGACTACTGAAAATGGAATTACCATTCAATCCAGCAAGTCCACTAACTGGGAATCTACCCAAAAAATACCAAAACACTAATTCAAAAGGACACCTGTACTTGCATATTTATAGCAGCACTATTTATAATAGTCAGGATTTGGAAACCACCCAAATATCCCAAAACTAAGAAATAGATGAAAAAGCTATGGTTTATTTATACAATGGAGTATTATCCAGTCATCAAACAGACAAATATGATGCATTTGTGATAACTGGATGGACCTAGAAGGAATCATACTAGCAGAAATAAGTCAGAAAGAAAAAGCCAAAAACCAGATGATCTCACTTGTAGATGGGATATAAGGAAAACAAAAAAAGGGCAAGATAAAATCAAAACTAACAAGATAACAGAACTAAAGCATACAGCCAGGGAGAGGGAGGGAGGAAGAGGAAATCAAGGAAGGGATGAGCACAAAAGATCAAGATGATGGTTAATGGGTGATTTAGTGGTAGGAGAACACTGGGAATACAAAGATGTAAAGAAAAATTATATATATATATATATTTATACATACATATATACACACATACATTTTTAAAAATTCAAAAAATAATAAAGTTCTATATTTAGAAGAAAACTTAATTTTACCTAACAGCAAAAAAAAAAAAGAGAGATTCTGACATCATTCTCCCAGTCTTTGGGTATCTTAGTATGCTACCATATACCAGTAAGTCTTTTTCTGAATCCACTAAATCCACTATCTCCCTTAGAATATAATTTTATTATAAAGATAATGCTTGAACTGTCATGTCATATCAAAATAAAGCACATACTTGAATAACAATACAGCAATTTTAATGGCAATGATCCTTTTATCTCTGAATTTAAAATATTCACTTTCCTGCTACAAGGATAAGTTATATTTGGTGGATATGTCTTATAACTTTTTCACTTCTAAAAAGGAATTAGTGAATTGAACAAGATGTTTTCCAGCAATACAAATTGATTGTAATTGCCAGAAATTAAAGGAAACCTAGAGGAAATTCTGTTTTATTACTATCTCTAAATTATTTATTCACTGCAAAAAAAATCAATAAGAATATTGCATAGAAATTCGGCTACTGGAAGTTAAATAGAAAGTCTGGACCTAAAAAGCTTGAAACATTATTTTCCTTCCAACTCCTCATCCCCCCATCTTCTCTCAAATTGATTCAATCAAATTTGGAGGCACCAAAATGCAGACTTTCAAAATATAGTGATATAAAATAACCTTAATAAAAAATAATTAATTTAAAAAACAATTCTATAGGAGAAAACTGAAAAGAGATTTGCTCCATAAAGTAAATGAATGCCAGACTAATATATTTCCTGAACAGTGTAATAGATTGAAAACAAAAATGCACAGTTCATGTCCTCAAATGCTTGAGATCAAAATCTCTTTAAGGAATTTTATGCATGAAGACACCTTTTTTTTCTGAAGTATCTCTGGCCCATAGTAACTCAATTTCCACTAATAGAAACTGTATCACTTTCAAAACAGACCTATTCTGTCAGTGGGAAACTTTGTTAGAAAAATCTTAATCAACAGTGTTACTCTAGTTTTCCTACCTTTGTTCTACACCAACCTATTATGACAATCCTGTTTTCATGTTTCCAAAGGAATTTTAAAATAATGTTTAATAAAAATGTTCCATCTTTCTTTGCTCCACTATAAATACTTCCCATAAGACACAATTTCCAATTTTTCTTCAACATAGTTCTTAATTTTTCCCCCTGCAAAGCATTTTGGGTGTCAATCATATTGTACATTTTAGATTTCAGTGACTGCAACCAATCATAATATTTTAATATAATTCAATAATCACTCAGCAAACAATTACAAAGAGTTTATTAAATACTAGATTTTAAGCTTGGTCTTAGGCATTAAAAATCAAGTAAGACTTAGTCCTCACCCTCATATAACTTCATTACACTGTTAGCTCATGGGAAGTATATGATTAATTAGGACCCATTTATTTTTTCATAAGGAGATCACAAATTTTGTAATTTCTACAAGAAGATGACAAATGTTCTACAAGGAGATCACAAACTTTGACAACTACTACTACATGGAGAAATTTACCTCCAATCATATGATTCACTGCGACTTTAATCAGCAATTCCTTTAAGAATGATCATTTTTTATTTCTAGTTATTAATTCCTAGATGGTATACACTATTTAATCCTTATAAGTCTTTCAACCAAAGATTAGGGAAAATTTGTTGCTACACAATTCTCTAAAATTTTTAAAGTATTCACATTACTTAATGGTCCATTCTATACTTTTGCTAAGAGTTGAGATTATATTTTTAGGTTTGTTGATCTCAAGATCCTTCTTGTTACCAGAATTCTCGTACTTTAACAATTGACTATCTAAATTTGATTGTCACTTTTCATCTACTTCTCTCACCTACATTCCATACCCAAAGAGAAAATACTTATCAAAGCAGGTTGACAGATGTCAGATTGACACGCATGTACAGTGAGAGCAGACATGGGTGAGAGGAGGATGATTCTTCATGCTGTGTAATAATTTTCAAATTTCCTTTAGTTACCATGCAATTGTTTTCAACAGAAACAATGCTAGCCTAATAACTAAAGCAAATACAAGGGAAATTATTGTGGTTAAGGAAAATAACAGTGCCCCTATTCTAAAATCTACTTCTCATACTCAGAATGCTTAAAAATCACCTGAGTTTTTTGTTGAATGGCACAACAAAAATCAGCAGTTTAGTGGTGGGGCCCACAAATGTGCTTTCTTATTTGGTAAGATTCAACATTTATTTATTTAAAAAAAAAACCAAATATGGGCATATAAGCATAGGTGGGACATATTTCAACACAATAAATATCATATGTAACAATTTACAACTAACATCATTCTTAATGGGGAAAAACTGAAAACTTTTGTGCTAGTGCATTCCCCACAGAAAGAGAAGGTTCTAGGTCCCAGCCCCACCCAAGAAAGGGTGGAACTGAGCAGCAAGGAGAAGCTAGAAAAAACTGGGAAAGAGCTTGTCGAAAAGAAAAGAGGAAGACCTGAAAGAGGAACACTGAGCAGACGCCTGTAGCAGAAGCCCACTTGCTTCTTAGCCTTGGACTTGTGCCATTGAATTGGAGGACACAGAAGGAGACATTTGAGACAGACAGTGATGTGGTGAGAGACCAGGAAGAAACTGACAGTGGCAGCCTTTTTCATTTTTATTTTTTCCTTCCAGAGTTGCCTGGTCCCTTCTGCCCCATTCCCACAGTCCCCACCAGTAGGTACCTTAGACTTGTAGCAAGTTTTCGGGCCTCAGTGACCCTGCTTCAAGCCAACACTATTTGGCCTGGCATTTATTCATAAGGTGATGGGTGACTTTGGAAGTTTTCACGTGGAAATTATTTTAGCTATATTTTTCCCTTCTCTTTATTGCACTCTAATTGCATTAAGTTTTGGGTTTGTTTGTTTGTTTGTTTCTATTGAAGGTTTTATGTACTAAGAGTATGTCCTTATTGGGAAGATAGCAAAACCCATTTAGAACATGCAGGTTTGAGAGCCTTAGGTTGTTCTCAGCCTAAATGCTGACAGATTTGATGCCCAATGTAGAAGGGACATAAGTCATCTGTGTTTAATCACCTATATGAGGAAAGTTGGTTTCCCATGACACCATGACACTGGCTACCATAAGGACAAAAAGGATTTTGTTTCTTTAGTGTGTTTGTGTTTCAGATATGTTTAGATTTGCTTCTGACCCTTATGAAGGGTTGTACTTTGACAAAAAGATAGGGACCAGGTCTATGGAAGACATTACAGGAAGGATAGGAACTGGAACCCTGGAAAACATGGAACCAACAGGAGACAGAAGAGAAAAAAACCAATAACAACAACAAAAAAAAGTCCATGGTACTATCACTGGTTAGTCCACATTAGGTTATCAGTCAAGGTTGTTCAATCAAGAAACTGCATGGCCACCACAGCTCATCCTCTAGACCCAAATCATGAGCCTAACTATAAAAACCCCAGATTTTTTTCAACAACAGTGACTCTCTTTTTAGAACACCTCCTGTGTGTGTAGGAGCTGTTTCTGCTTCTGCTTCTTAACTGGCCCGTGTCTTGAAATGAAATTTGAAGCAAACCTTTAGCTCACTTGTTGTGTGCATGCAATTAGGTTAGAAAAATAAAAATGACTTGGATCTTGTGGAAACTTTGTGTGTATGTGTGTGATCTGTTTCCAGCCTTTTGTTCAGAGTTTGATTTCAGAACGGTTCTATGCAGTAGCAAGAAGCTTTATTCAAATATGCTAGTATGGAAACCATGTGGTTAGGTTAAAGATGGAATCTACTCCAAAATGGCATTTTGGGCCTCATGGTAGGGTCTCTAGAACTAAATAAGCAGGTTTACTCAAAAGATAATTGAAAGTTGAAACTATTTGGCCAGATCAAATATGGAGTCTTCCCTTTTGAAGTTTATGTCTCTATGACAGCATCTGAAGGCATGTGGCAGACTACTCTGGAACTCAGAAGTTTTGGATGATTCTTTTTCTCTCCAATTCAGTTTTGTCTCCTACTCTTTTGTTAGCATAAATTCAATTGTGAGACTCTGGGCTTTAATTGTGGTTTCTGCTGGCTGAAGTCTTATTAGCAATTCTAAAGGCAATAATGGTTGTTCAGTGATAAGTTGCAGTGATTTGGGGTTTTTCTTTGTGGCTACTCCCTGATCTCTGCCTCAAGGGATTTTGCAAGTCAACAAAGATTCAGAGAAGGCTTGAATTAGCAAATGTATGCCTGGGTGTTAACATGGAAGAAGCCTTAAGCAATAACTTGTAATTGCTGGTGGTCTTAAAGGATTCTTGGAGATACTTGGATTTTGATCAGAAAAATTAGAGAACTTTTATCTGGACTTAGTTTGAATGGGTTTGCTACTCGGAATTTTTGTGTAAATCATTTGTTTTGGGAGCATTTTCCATTTGAATTCCTGGGTTTCTTTAATTGCTCTTGTGAAAGAAAAAAATTCTAAGACTCTGTTGCCTACTAAAGAAGGTCCATTTTGGAAAGCACACTACTTGATTATTAAAGTTGTCTGAAAATAGCAGAAATGCAGTTCAGAACCTCCAAAGTGGTGGGCAGTCACTTGTGATTGTTTTTTCATGGGGTTGTAGTATCAGACTTTGATATTTGTGTGTACTCCTTCCCAAGTTTGGGTGGTAGTGGTGGGCGGGGGGGATGATTGAATTTCCTTTTTCTCTTTAAGTTTCTGTTTCTGGCATGCTTGATGGCTAACAGAAGTAAGTAGATGACTCTTTAATTGAAAGTTAACTAAGGATATTTTTGACTTTGCACTTTTAACTTCTGTTCCCAGAAACCCAGACACGTTTGGGGGTATAAAAGTGAAACTGGGTATATAAGGAAGACTTTTTACCTTGACTTTAAACACATATAGGCCTGCTTCTCTCTCTGGAGCAGGCTACTAGCAGTTCCTTTGGTATTACCTTTAACTTTAACTTTACTGGACACACCTATCTGCCTGATTCTCTCTACAAAGCAGGCTACAAACTGTTCATTAGCATTTACACTGTACCTGCCTACTATAGAAATGCAAACATCAGCTACCAGCTTCTCTCTGCTTTCTTTCCCTCTTTCAGACCTAAAAAACCTTAAAAATGTTAGGAGGCTGTGGCCCCCAGCACTAGCGTTGATGTATTAAAATAGCTATTCTTAGCATTGATGGGTGGAGATTTGGAGAAGGGAAGTTAAGAGGATTGGGAGAAAAGAGGATTAAAGGATCAGGGAGGGGACAGAGATAAAGACAAGTGAAAGAGATAGAACAGAACAGAGAACAGCAGAGAAGAGAACGGAAGAGGACAGAGAGGAGAATGGAGAAGTAAGGCGCAGAGAGGAGCAGCAGGGAGGCTGGAGGCCTCAGAGCTGCCGCTGCCATGAGGGGCAGCAGGGAGGGAAGGAAGCCAAGCTGTGGGCTTCCATCCCCATGCCCAGCCTGGACCGGTGAAGAGCCCTGGGAAGCATGTTGGAGAAACTTGTGTCCTGTGTGAGTGAGCTTCTCTTGGAGAACTGAGGAGAGTTTGCTGTGTTGCTGTTTTCAACGTGAGACGTCTGAAGCGCTTGCTGTGTTTCTGTACTGAGTGAGTTTTGCTGATGCTAGGGCCACTCTGGAGCTGGAGCTGATGGAATGCCAGAGCTATACCTTTTGGAGAAGAATTGAGGACGCCACCCTGGTCTTCCACTTTGGATTTCAATCTCCTGCTTTCGGAGAAGGATCGACAACGCCATCTTGGCTTCTTCTGACTTACAGTGAGGGCAGCTGTGTATTTGAAGAAGGAGTGGCGGCGCCACCTTAAGTCCTTCATGGGCTCAAGGTGGGACAGTCGCCATTTTGTGGAAACACATGGCTGCTGAAACCATGTGCACTTTGGACTAGAGACTGGACTGTGTGGTAAGATTACTAAAGGGGTTCCCTGTACCGCTGGTGACTCTTTTCCAATTTGTCTTTTAAGAAGTAAATTTGTTTTTGCCTCCCTCTTAAAGTTTATGTGGTCTTGCTACAGCATGCACGGACTGGGAAGAACCTGGTATGTGGCTGGCTTTAAAAGGGCCAGCTGCTACCCTTTGTAGGTTTGGGTAAGCACCTCATTTTGTCTGCTTTCTCACCCGAAATCAAAAATACAGTTTAAAGTTTACACTCGTGGGTTCTTTCCATCATCCCCAGCCTTTTCAACCAAATTAGCAAACCAATGCAAGACTATCAATGCAGACTAACTTATTTCTAACAAAGAGATTTCAAATTATCCTAATAACTACAAAAGAAACATGTAAGACTCAAATTACTTTAACATTGTCCAAAACCTTTCTCAGCATTGTCCAAAGTCCTTTCCCAGATTGCCCAGAAACCCTCAGTCTCTCAGTCCTGATCATCTCACCAAAATCAGCCAGTCAGAGTTCCTCTCCATGTGTTTGAAGACATCTTTGGGGCACTCCTTTGGCGTGATCCTCCTTGTCTTCTACGCTGCCTTCTCCTTGTCATCTTCAGGTAGCAGGAACTTCATGGTACCAGACCCAGCCACGTTCACTTTCTTTTCAGGCCTGTCTTTTGCATGGCCTCTCGCAGACACAAGTTAAACTCTGCAAAACAAAGTCCAACACGGAGTTCAAATCTGCAAACTCCTTAACTGCATTCAGCACACATGCTGCCAGCCTGGGTCAGCCAAGGGTTGCAGGCCCCCGGTGGCCACATGGCTCACATGGCTTACATCTTTACTCTACAAAATGGCCAATTCCCATCTCTCCTTTGAATCTCCTTCTCTATCCCATCTCCATATTGCCTCTGAATCAGAATCCCCTCTCTTTGTTTCCACACCCTTTATATATCCTGATTTCCCACCTTCCAGGAAACCTGTTTCACCTTGAGCATTTCACTTCTTTCTCCCCCTGCATCACCCTGAAGGGAAATTCCAACTAAGGTCATTCTCACATTTTAGCATCTGTCCTTGAAATCTGCAATCTTAAACAGGAGACAGTGGTGTGTTTACAGGTAATCAACACTTTAACCCCTGCTACTTTGCTCCCAAGTAATGCAGAGAGCCTCAGGGGTGAGCCTTTAGCTCATAACTGCCTGGAGACTATAGAGACTGTCTATGCTAGCAGATCAGATTTTGTCTGACAAGCCTTTGAAGAATCCAGACTGGGCACTGGTCACAGCTTTATGGACACAGCTTTATGGACCATGGACATCGATGGGCAGGCTATGCAGTTGTTACACTTGAAAGGACTGGAAGCCAAGGCCCTCCCAACAGGAACTTCAGCACAGAAAGCAGAATTGATAGCCTTGACCTGAGCCCTGGAACTCTCCAAAGGTAAGAGGGTCAATGTTTTCACTGACTCACGTTATGCTTTTCTCATCCTGCATGCACATGGAGCTATCTGGAAAGAGAGGGGCCTCCTTACAGCTGGTAACAAGGATGTTAAGCATTCACTACAAATCCTGGCACTTTTGGAAGCAGTGAACCTGCCCTCAGCTGTAGCAGTGATGCATTTTCTTGGACATCAGAGGAACAAATCTGACATCGCAGAAGGTAACAGATCAGCAGATAACGCGGCTAAGGCTGCCGCTCATCTACCCATTCAGGGTGCACTCATCCCTCTCATGGACTTGTCACAGTACACCCCAACATATACTGAACAGGATGAACAGAGGGCCCATGAGTGGGGATTTGATACTTTTGACCCCAGTTCAACTTGGAAAATGAACTCACATGGCATGATTCTACTCCCAGAGTCACTGGTCTATCCAGTATTACAACATTTACATGAAGGATCCCACTATGGGATCCCACTATGCGTTGCTGAACTCCATATGCCCATATTTAAAGGGTCCCAATTTGCACCACGCAGCTCGACGGATTACCCAAAGTTGCCAAATATGTGCCAGAAATAATCCTAAGACTGATTCCCACCGGAAAGATACTGGAGTATAATATCGGGCAAGTACCCTTTCGAGGACTGGCAAGTGGACTTTACACAGATGCCCAGGACAACTGGTAATTATAAATATCCACTAGTTTTTGTAGACACTTTCTCAGGATGGGTGGAAGCATTTCCCACTAGGAGTGAAAAGGCTTCGGACGTGGCAAAAGTATTATTAAAAGAAATAATTCCCCGTTTCGGACTGCCAAACTCTATACAGAGTGATAATGGGCCTGCTTTTGTCTCAGAAGTTAGTCAAAAGGTAAACAGTGCTTTGCAGATAAACTGGAAACTGCATGCTGCCTGGAGACCACAATCTTCTGGTCAAACAGAAAAGATGAATCACACGCTGAAAAAGACAGTGGCAAAACTGTGCCAAGAGACACATTTGTGCTTGGGACCAGGTATTATCTATTGCCCTTCTTCGGGTCAGAGTGGCACCTGGGAGCGGGCTGCAATTGAGCCCCTTTGAAATCATTTTTGGGTGACCTTTCCAGGCTTCAGTTTTGAATGTGACACCAGAAATTGAGCAAGAGTGGAGGATCAAACAATATGTAAAACATATTCAGGAGATTCTGGCAGTCACACATAAGTTTGCACTCTCTAGAATAGCCTTACCTCCAGATGAACCACTACACCCATTTAGAGCTAGTGACCAGGCTTTACTCAAGACCTGGCAGACAGGAGATGCCCAAACTCAGTTGTCTGAAAAGTGGTCAGGTCCTTATGATGTTAACTAGTCACACTTCCTTAAATCTTGCAGGTATAAAACCTTGGGTGCATCATTCAAGAGTAAAAAAGGCAACAGCTAACGATGTTCAAAAAACTCAAAGTCATTGGTCCTGTGAACCTGTCAATGATTTAAAGTATATGTTTAAAAAGGGTAAATGAGTTTTGTAGTCTATTGTATAAAGTAGCAAGTGCCTTGTTTTTTTCTGTTTGTATAATAGATATTGACCTTGATAACTGCTATAACTGGTAACTTATGTGATAACATATTTGGTATAGTGTTATTATATATAATGATAAATAAGGTATTGGGTTATTTTGGACCAACATAGATATGTTGGATTTAAAACAAAGACGGGGGAATAAAGCCAGGACCCAAAGATGAACCCAGTTCCTTTCATTGAGAAAGGAATGTGGGCATTGCTGTCGTCTGCATCTGAAAGACAGACACTATGACTAGCCTGAGGCCAGTTCCCCTTTTTAGAGTAAAGTGATTACCAGGGCAGACTTGGGATTATGTAATGCAGGGTCCTGAGGTCAAGGCAGGCCCAGAGGGCAAAGGGAGGTATCACACCAAGGGGGAATGGTGAATGGGAAGCAAGGAGAAGGATAAAAAGAGGGAAGGTGGAGTGTGGTGGGGATACAATTTTGGAGAGGAACGTGGGGAGTGGAGTGAGAGCAAGAGCCTCCTGGAGATTGGCATCAGGCGCGGAGGTTTTGGGCCTCAGGAGAAGGACCCAGGAGCTGAGTCCTCTGGAGCTTCCTCACCTCCCCAGCACTCAGTTCCTGAGGATCAAGACCTGTGTGAAGCCGGAGAGGTGACCCTGGTGAAGTGCGGAGCCACAGTGACACTCGGACAGACCTGCCTTGGGGAGACCCACCTGAGCCCCACCTGTGTTGGTTGGGTTCATCTGGTACCAACTGGAGCAACAGGATTGGGAGTCAAGGTTCTGGCATTTTCAACCAGAAGTGCCCTAAGACTGAGGTAAACCCCACAAAGCTCCTTGAGGAGTAGAAGTGGGGCTCTATTCTGTTTGGAACACTTGTGAGGGTGTGGACTCTTCAGTTTGTTTTTCCCAAATCTGGAAATAAACCTCTTGTCTATTCTGGTTGTTAGGGTTTGATGTCTGAGCAGCTGCTGCCCGCAGGCAGAAGAACCCATAGGAAAGAAGAATTTAAACTAGAAGATAATTTAAATTAAAAGATAGAGGGTGTCCCTATCCCCCGATAACAAAAGAAGTAAGGAAATGACTCCTTTTGAGTGAAAGCTAATTTTGTTTTGCTCTTTAAGCTTCTGCACAGGATTCATTTCTAATGTGAAGGTTTTACAATAGTGTGATATACATATAAAAGGCCACTTTGAAGTTGGAGCTGAAAGAACTCCAGAGCTGTGCCTTTTGGAGAAGAATTGACGACACCATTCTGGGTTCCCTTGTTGGATTTGAATCTCCCACTTTTGAAGAAGGATTGACATCTTGGCTTCTTCTGACTTGAATGAAGGAAGGAGAGACAGTGTCATCTTGGCTTCTTCATCTGCCTTGAAGGTGGGGTATTCACCATTTGGAGGAAGCACATGACTGACGGCCATGTTTAGCATTTAGAATTAGAGACTGGACTATGTGGTAAGATTACCAAAGGGGTTCTTTGTAACGTCAGTGACTTTTGTTTGCTTTGCCCTTTTAATAAGTAAGTCTGTTTTTACCTCCTTTTGAGGTTTATGTGGTCTTGCTACTTCATGTGAGGGCTAGGAAGAACCTGGTGTGTGGCTGGCTTTAAAAGGCCAGCTGCTCCCCCTTTCTAAGTTTGGTTAAGCACCTGTTTTGCATGGTTTCCTACTGGATTTCAGCCCTGCTTCACATCAACCCTATTTGGATTTGCTTTTACCCACAAAGGGATGGGTAACTTCAGGTGTTTCATGTGGAAACTATTTTAATGATAGTCTTTCTTTTTTCTGTGTGTCACACTAGTTGTACTAAAGATCTTTTCTACTGAAAATTTCGTGCATTTAGAATATGTTTATCTTTACAGGTGGACGGCAAGGACACATTTAGAACAGGCACCATTTGCCCCCCACTCTGCCCTAAAACAGATGCTCCTTATTCTGTCTAACATATTGAACACTGAAACCCTAAAGTGAGAAACAAGGTCATAAACTACCTTTGTAATTGCTCTATCTGAATTTTACTTCCTGTTTCCAAGTCCTGCAATGTTTTGTGGTAATCTGTTATGCAGCAATAGAAAAATAGAGGGACCCATCCCCATGCTGCCTTTGCCGCTATCCCTGGGAGCCAGCCCCCTCAGCCATTTCCTTAGGGAACTCACCCGACCCTTCCCCACCCAGGTGAGATGCCAGAAGTCACTGGCACTGGAGCTGCTTGTGGCGCTGGTGCAAATTACTAAACTAAGTGACAGATCTACTTTCACCCTGCAAAACATTCCCATCAGCATGCTGACCAACACAAGATCCATGGGTTCTCAATATAGAACAAGTTAGAAAGCAAAATACAGTAAGGAAAAAAAATTTAGACATGCACGCAAACCCTACAGGAGATAATCCATCACCAACAAAGAAAAGACAATCTCCAGATTGTCTGGAGGAAAACACCGAAGAAATGACATTATCTCAGAAAAAGATTCCAGCATCAATATGATAAATGCACTCCAACAATTAAGAGAAGAATTAGAAAAAAAGGACAACAGTATGATAGAAGCATTTAATGCACTAAGGGAAAAAGTAGAAACATATAAAAAAGAAAGCATCAATATGTATAACCTAACCAACAAATTGAAGAACGAAAATATATCCCTAAAATTGAAATTGAAAGAGACTCAAGATTTAAGGGTTGCAATAGATGAGCTCAAAAATGCACAGAAAGTCATGGGAGCAGATTAGATGAAATAGAAGAATGAATCAGCACACTTGAGGACACAGAAATAGAGGACAATGAAAGAAAAAGAGAGAAACAAAGTAAGAGGACTGAAGACAAGCTCAGAGATATGTCAGATTCCTTAAGCAGCAATAGAAAAATAATATACTTTCCTCATGTTTTTCATTGGGTAATTAAAGGTTCAATTCTATTGATCCATCATAATATTATGGTCTTCTCTAAAAAAGGCAGAAAATATCTGAGTTAAGCTTTTCCCTAAATTGCTACTTTATTTACAAGCTGAGTTGTATAGGCATGGCAAGGAGTCTCTTTATTTGGAAATCAGTCACCCCTGTATAGGACCATATGGTGCATAAGACTGTATTAACTAGCATCTACATTTTCAAAAATGCTCAATCATTTTATTAGTTTTACAAAAAGATTACTTAAATGAATTGCCTAGAGTCTGATTTTAAATGTGACATTTTGTTGTTTTTGATGTTCAAAAATATGTCATCATTACCACTTTTAAAAATAATTGAAAGCCCATAAAATGATTTTGTTAGTATTTTCCTTCCTTACGGTATTTAAAGAGAATTTTGCCACATATACCACCAAATAATATTAAATGTCAACATAATAATTTTTTCCATAATCTAAATTAGTGAGAATTTTGGTTGAAAGGAACCACTACAAGACCTAAATTGAAAGCATCAGGAGTTAAGTCTCTCATATGAGCAATACTTAACTTCCCAAAGATTTGGGGAAGTGAGGAGGGGATAAATGTCAATGAAATTAACATTCTGAGGTCATCTGTTTCTAAACAGTTGAAGCTGCACTATAAACAGTCAACAACAACAAAAAAATACCTAAAAATAGATGGGCACCATCCATGACAAAGTTTCCCCATAGCAAGTAATTGCTACAAAATGCAAGTAAAACAACATCACAAGACCTGTGGATGAGCTTTATCCTTTCAGATACAGTGGCTTTGTTAGCAAGCAGAATGAGGGACAAGCAGGGACCCCCAAAGCTGCCTGCTTTAAATGGGTTTGCCATCCACCCTATAAAGACATACCCTTAGCACCTCAGATCTTCAATAGAAAAGAAGTTTAATATAATTAGCATGTAATAAAGACAAAAAAAGAATAAATATAGTTAAAATAATTTTCACATGAAACACACAAAGTCACCCATCCCCTTGTGAGTAAATGCCCAGTCAAATATGGTTCACTTGAAGCAGGGCCATTGGGGCCCAAAAGTTTTCCACAAGCCTAAGATAACTTCTGATGGGAGTACATAGGGAAGGGTTAGAAGGATCTAGGTAAGTCTGGAAGGGGAAAAGCAAAATCAAAATATAAGTCAAGAAAAAAGCTGTCACTGTAAAATTCCTCATGGTCTCTTAACACATAACTGCATCTTTCAAGTGTCTCCTTCCACGTCCCTCAAGTCTCTGGTACAAGTTCAAGGCCAAGCAGCAATGTGACTTCACTCTTAACATCTCTCTCTCTCTCTCTCTCTCTCTCTCTCTCTCTCTCTTTCTCTCTCTCTCTCTGTTCAATGTGCCTCTTTTGGATTTTCTTCCAGTCTTTTCTTTTTTTCAGTCTTCATCCAAGTCCTTTTCCCTGCCTTTTCTAACTTCTCCTTGCCGATCAGCTCCACCCTTCCTTGGATGTAACAAGGAATCTGGAACCTCCCCTTTCTATGGATATCTCACTATTACAGCTTCTGCTTTATGTGTCATTCAATGAACTACATGAAAGAAAAAGCCACTTTGAAGTAGTAACAGGATTTATTCTCCATGTAAAATGTGTGGCAACAATGCTTTTCCCATCTCCCACCAGGGGGGAAGATCAGGGAAGAAAGGAAAAATATAAGAGTGATAAGGTCATGCTAAGGGAGTACTGAAAGGGAAGAAAAACTAGGGAAGGTTCCAGTACAATTGTGTAGACAGAGAAGTATGGGTCACTCATCAGATTTCATAATTTCAAATAGTATAAACAGTGATTTTAAGAAAAATGGAAATTATTGAAAATTTAAATAGCTGCTTACGATTCCTCTGACTTCAACAATTGGAGATGAAGACACAAAAACAAGCCCATCCTAAAAACCAGAAAAATCACCTCTGCTTTCACAACTAACAGATGAATGCCATAAAACACTTCTACTTTTCCACTCAAAGTAAATATTGACCCTAGGAATTCAATATTAACAGCCACTGCTGCTTCACAACCCATCACCAAAGTGAACTTTCTTCCCTGGGCTTTTTTTTTTTCTTTGAGACTAGGTCTTGCTATGTCACCTGGGGTATCACAGACTCAAGTTACCATGGACTCACGTGATCCCCAGCCTCAGCCTCCCAGGTAGCTAGTATTACAGGTGCCCAGCTGCTTTGTTTTGAGGCCAGGTCTCACTGTTGCCCAGGGTAGTCTCAAAACTGTGAACTCAAGCGATCCCAAACCTCTTGCCTCTCAGCACTTGGACAACAGGTGCATGCCACCACACCCAGCTTGGGCTCTCAGTTGAGTGGGTAACTCCTCACACACAGTTGGAGAGGATGTTTGTCTGAATGGTAGAATATAGGTCATGGACTTACATACTAGATGAAAGAAATCCTAGGAAAGCATACTCACCTTTATATTTCAAAAAACAGGCTCCTCCTCTCATCAAAGCCAATTATATAGGGGAATTCCAAGAATACAAGCAGGAGCTTCAGGTGTTACTCAGACAACAATCCATTACATGCAACCTGATTTTAATGAAAAGGGAAGCTGAGTTTAGTTAGTACCTATTTTATTCAGATATATCTCAAATCTTATGAAATGGAAGAAGACAGAAATACTCTACTTTCCCATCAACTATCTTTGAGCTACTACCTAAAGTTCAAGAATATCATTTGATACCTTAGGAAGTAGAACAATGAATCTACCCCAGGGATGAATCTTTGTAAAATACCAAATAAAACATCAATTGTAAATTTAATAAAAATTAGCACCAACCTTTATTTTTTTAGACACAAAAATAAATATTTAGCTTTCTGATAAAAAAATAAAAAGTAAATTACTGACTAATTCTAACAACATACAAAGTATGCAGTCTTGTTAAGTTAGCCCCTATTAATAATAACAGATGAAACATGTAAACAGAATTGATCTCTTACTATGTGTAAAATACTATGCTAATTACTTTAAAATAGTTCTAGTTCATTTTTATGTTCAAATTTACTAATGGAGATGCTGACATTGCTTTATTTTGAGATAAATTATCCACAAATTGCTGTAGTAAAGTTCATGCCAAGAGTTACACAAAAATAACAGAGCTAAGGCTCAACCCCATTATGTCATCATTTTAAGTACTTACTCTTACCCAAAACCTAAATGATTGAAAAATGATGTTGATGAAATTTATTAGAGTCTACTTTTTCCATTTTTGTTTCATTCATCAACTTCTCTTCAGTGTTAAAATTAGCCCTATGAATATGTCATCAGTGAAATCTACAATCTCTATTGAAAGTACTTACACAACCTGGGGTAACTCCAAGGTATCCAAAGCCCTACACAATCATTTTACAGAACCCTTATATATATAATTAATTGGGGTGTAATGGGAAATTAATGGGATCTTTTGAAAATTAGCAACTCATTAATGAAGGTTTAGAATGAATAGAAAAGATATTCTATTTATTTTCTAATCAATTCTTGTGAAGATTCTTCATAAACGTCCACATATCACCTCTCTTTATTCAGGTCTAGGAAATATCTTTGTGTTCTGTAATAATGTATCTATCTACATATAGTATATATAATGCACATGTTATAGATACATGTGTATAGAGATACAGATTATGTATTACATATATTATATATGTAATATAATAAATATTAATATATTTAATAATAAGGAACACACTATATGTATAATGGAACTTACCATATATATTAAACCAACAAAATTTCGAGCTTATTTGTATGGCAGTAAGTGATATTTTTTAACCTCTGGGGTACCCTTATGTTTTCACTTAATGCCAGTTGCATTATTAGTCATGATCTAGCCTTCATGCTGCCTGTGGAGTCTAACTTCCAAAGATTGCTAATCTTTTTAGCTAATCTTTTCAAAGGATGATGAATGTGACCACAAAATCGGTCTTATCCAAAGCATACAGAAAATATGAACAACAACACATTTACTGGTTGTGCTAAAATTTCTGAATAGAAATTTTATAGTCAGCATAGAACAAATCATCTTACAAACAGTGCTGGCCAAACTTTTGTCTTTCAAATCTGTCCCATCAAGGAGGGTAGGAAACAGACCCTCAGGCTAAAGAAGATTGGTCCAATTTGCTATCTCTCTCTATCTCTCTCTCTCCCTCTATTTTGTTTACAGATGCATACCTCAAAGGGCTGTAAACAAGATGGAGTACCTACTCAAAGTGCATGAGAAACCAAGCAAATCTTAGATTTTATCTTTCCTTTCTCTCAACATATTTCCAGAGAGGACTTGGGAGGTTAAGTGATCATATATTTATTCTTCCTGTCTAATTATTTATGCCTATTCTTTTCCTCTGGGACATGTTTATTCTTCCTGTCTATTTATTCCTGTTTTCTATTTTCTTTCCATGGAAAGCAGAAAATGGAAAGTGAAAGATTATGTTGACCTGAATCCTGAATCCTCTCTCATTTTCACAAAATACATTTTTACTGTCTCTTGATTTATTTCCTTGTCAAACATTCAATAAGCACTTTACACAAAACCAAGTTATCTTTGAAACACTTAAATTAATGTTTTAGTTTTCAGTGGGAAGGACAAAATTCATGTGGGTTGTTGCTGAAACATGATGTGCATTTGAAACTCCAGGTTGAATTGTGATACATTTTCTTTTGCCTTTTTGTAGCAACTATCAGTTCTGGGATACAGCATTGAGGTTATTTTATTGTCCAGTTTATCTTTAAAATGTGCTGAAGTCTGTACAAAAAGTGAGTTTTCAGCTTATTAGAGCATTGATGTAAGGGATTTAGGATGTGGGATTATTCTTTTGAAATACTACTGAATCAATAATTTACCATCTAATTAGTTCTGTGCTCCTGGGAAATCTTAACTTCTAACATCTTATAAAATCCCCATCAAATTTCTCCTTGATGATACTAGTTTTCTGAGAACACTAGGGTGTAAGGTGATACAACTAATGTATTTGAGCTGTATCTACTTTTTCACTTGATACTTACTCAGCATCATTTAGATTCCCCATATCCTTCCAAACTGGTAATATGTTATTTCTCTTGCTTGAATTTAATTTGTTTTTAGTGAATTGCTTCAGTAGCTATTATATTTCACTTTAGTAGCATATCAAATTTACAGGTGAAAATGAAGTACCTGTGACTTATTAATATAATTTAATAAGAAGATGGGAAGCTTAGTAAGAAGATATGATTGAGTGATGTATACAATAAAGAACAATAGTATTATCGTTAAAGTTCATCTCAGCACTGATACCATGCTTAGGGAATAAAGAAGATTTTGTAGCAAACAAAGCCTCAAACTAGGGGACAACATTTGAGTTCAAGTCTTAAATTTGCTACTAATTTGCAATATGATTCTGCTATATAACCTATCTGGACTCAGTGTTTTCATTTACAAAATTACAAGAGATGTTTTACTTCAGCATTCTGACTTGGATTGGATATTATCAAACTATCTGGTGGTAAAGAATCCAGAAGTATTGCTGACTGCAAGAGGTTCCCTTTGAAATATTAGAAACTAGGATAGAAATCAGCATATACTAGAAAATGGAAGTCAGAAACCCTAGTAAAATCTAGGAAAGAACATGTACCATGAACAAAGTAGGTCAGAAGTTTTGAAGTCTTGACTTAGGGAACTGAATTAATAAGTGTGCAGCAAATATATTGAAAGACAGATTTTAGACTCTGGCCTTCTGAAGAAAATTTTATAGTTGTGCTAATGCTTTGACTCATTCAATTCCTTGCCCATTTTCTGTTCAGACAATAACAAACTCCCATTATGAAAGAAGAATCAGTGAAACAGGAACATATCATTGATGCAAACTGAATCTAAGTAAAAAGGCACTAATTTAATTATGTAAATCAAACCATTTTTCTCTTTAATTTACATGTAAGAAAATTACTTTTTACTTGTCACTGAATGGGCCATGGCTTAACATCTAAGGTCACATATTGTGAACCATCACTTATATTGGTAATTTTCTTTGAGATTATCATCCAATTTTTTATTTGGTATAATATTTTAATTCTAAACTTGATAAGGGCATCACACAAAGGAAATTACAGTCCAATAATTTACATATATAGAGATCTTAACATTCACTAAAAAATCTTACAGACGAGATCGGGCGTGTTCAGGGTGGTATGGCCGTAGACTAAAAAATCTTACAAAACAAATTTAGTTACATTGGGTAAGCAGAGTGCATAATGAGATGATCATCTAATTCATTAAAAAACATTGTCAAGGTACTTGTAAGATATTTTTGAAACTCTGTGATTCAACCTGGGAATATAAGCAAGAAATTTGACCTTTCTACAAAAAGGGAAAGCTTCATTTTCAGCAAGTTTTCTGTTCCTTAGATCTAAAGATGTGTTAAAAGATAATAGAGAATATAGACATGACATTCATAAATGAGAAAATTAAAGGATTCTAGATAAAAAAGAGAAATAAAAGTACCTACTGGATATCTTACAATGAAGATCATGCCATCAACTTACCTTCTGAACTCTCCTCTCCCTTACTCTATAATCCCTCCTATCTTTCTTACTTCAACTGAAAATTTCAAAATCATCCTTTACCTTTTTCTCTCTCTGCTTTTTGTAACCAGGCAGTTTTGAAACCTATTGATTATCCAACTAAAATATATGAATAGCTAATTTATCTTTTTCATGTCTGTTGCTCTCCTAACCAACTCTTTACCCACACTCTCCAAGTTCTATTGCTTTTTTAACTTATTTTCATATATATATATACATGTACATATACATATACATATACATATATATATATATATAGTGCAGCTAAATATTTGTTTGAATTTATCTTCCTAGTCACAAGCTGGTAATTCTGACCTTATGATTTTTGCACTGCTGTTAACACAAAATACAGTTATCAAAGCATCCTATGACAAATTGTACAGGGATCATTCAGAAGAATAATGTCTGCTGGAGACCAGTTAGATAAAATCATGGACAAGGAAGAAGGTAAAACCTTTATTTTAAGTATAAAGTTAATGATATTGAAATGTTTTTGTGTTTCTGAGCTTGTTATATCTACAGTGAAAATATATTTACCATAATATACTGTTTCATTAATTTTTGTAGTTTAACAATCCACTAAATGTTTTATCAGTAATTTATCATTGATCTTTTTAAATGTGAAAATTTTTTCTTGTAAGAGAACTTAACTAGTCAATTATCATTTGTAGTCTGTAATTCAATAATGAAAATAACAAGAAAAATGAATCAATTCATTTAGCAGAAATTTGGATAATAAAGTTTTCTATTCCATCAAGGAAAAGGTAAGCCTTAACCAGAAATATCTTTTCTAGTTAAGTAAATGTTTCTTTTGCACCATCTACAGAAAAATATAGCATATGAAGAAAGAATCAGAAGTATTCCAACAGAAATTCCTTTAATTTTTTTATTCATGCAAAGCTTTTAATCCTTGAGAAATGGTTTATAGAGAGAAGTGTCCTAAATTCTTCCAACAGTACACTTCTTAGCTGCTCCAAATAATACATCTTGTCCTTGTACATGAGAAAGTGTTTAGTAAAACCAGATGGTCAACTGCTTTGCTGTCCTGAAGCACTTAAAACTGGCAAAAAAAATATTTGCGGTTAAAAAAAATTTACAGATCCTAATGACAGGAGAAGACAGATACTTGAAAACTCTAGTTCATCCATAATTAGATTATTTTAGATATTCTCCACCCAGTTCTTATTAAGTCGTAGTTTGTTATCTGAATAATATTATTCTAGCACACATAGAGCTCAAATTTCATCCACCTCCATCTTTGTATAAATGCTGTCACTTGAAGCACTAAAACAGCAATGGGAAAATAAAACTAGATTTCAATACAGCATTTAAACAACCTTTCCTTATTATTGGATTACTTGAGTGTCACACATGAAAATTCAACTTAGAGATCTACTCAACAACCAAGTTCCAGCAAATTATAATTGCTGAAAGCACAGTAAAAGTAGACATTCTAAATCAATGCTTACCAAGTGGAGATTTTATTAATATGAAGATTCTGATTCAGTAGATCTAGAAAATACCATGAGGATATAGATTACTAATAAGTTCCAGGTAATGCCAAAACTGCTGGGATGTTGACCACCTTGAATAACATACTTGCAATGTTGAGAATTTAAACTCTGCCATTCTCCTAACTTCTGTCCTGATTTGTTCCTAACCTTCTTATTCTCTTCCCCATCTTTAAAGAAATTTCAAGATGTTTAAGTAATATGTGTTGCAAGGACAAGATGTGTTAAAACATATAGGATGTGTACTTTTGGAAGAATTTAGGACATTCCCCTATATAAACTATTTGTCAAGGACAAAGCAGTTGGCCTGATGTACACCTGCAGACAACTATGAAGTTTGTGGTTTTATTCCTCTCTCCAAACTATTTTTCATGTCACATAATGATTCTCTTTTTTAGTCTCTGGTCCCTGGAATCTCTTCCTTCATTTTCACATCACCTCCATATTTCTAGATGTGGTAACCAGTGTCTAAATAATATGAGTAGGAAGAAGTATTCTAAAGTACCAAAGGGAAGTATAGTATAGGATATGTGTCTTTGGGTAATCTGAAATTCACTTGAGAGGTAATAGATAATAAAACCTAAAAATCTGTTATCCAATTTAAGATTACACGTATTGACCAAGTGATCAATCACTTGGTAGTTCAAAGAGTTCAAAAAGAAGAGCAATTAATCACAGTAGACAAAAGTATAGGAGATTTTAAGGAAACAGAGGAAAAACCATACTTTAAAAGTTGCACAGAGATTGATAAGAAGAGTGATGTAGGAATTGGAATGGCATTTATGAAATAAAGATCAATGGATATATATGATAATGATAAGTACCTTTTTATAAATGCAATTTTTTTACCATCAGATCTCTTCAAAAAGGTTAAGTAAAAAATTAATAAAGTAAAATAGAAGGTTTTGAAAACAAGTTAAGAAGACAATGATTTGGGGAATGTACATAGGGAGTTGATTAAGACAGCTGCAGACATGAAAGAATTAGATGCTAAAAACACTCTAGATTAAAAAAAAATCAACATGTTCACAAATGTACCTGACTACAAAAGACCCAAGAGAGGTAAAGGTAATAAATTAATTTCTTATGAAGTTCCTTTGGAAAAATTAACAAAATGAGCTTTAATCAGATTAATCTGCTTTTTATTTTTTAGGCATTAATTTTTTTAAAGCATTTATTTTACTGTGAAGAAAGTAGAAAGTTCTCTGAGTTAAAGGGCAAAACGATGTCATATGTATTATCATTAGAAATTATTATGATTTTGCTGTAGGTTTTCTTCATCAATTATTTATAGTGGCATTGATGATCTTTTATTTGTAATCACAAGTATTCAAGGAAATGGCTGAACATAGGTCAATTAACCTTGAGGCATTTTTAGAAGTCTTAAGAGGAAATTTCGTTGTTCACTGAACAACTGAGTTCCTGTTTTTAATGCTAAAAATATTAGACACAGTATTTACAAAAACTTTCAAAAGCGCAAATTTTTAAACTTCTGTTAGTAGAGTAATATGGCTCAGGGAGCAAATGGATGAATGAAAATCTAACCTAAATTTTTCTGACTCCAGTTCATTGTCTTTATAGCTCTGTGTTGCCTCTAGTAATTGTAGGTCAGTCAAGTAAGTGAGTTAGACCATGATTTAATGCATTTGCTTGGGGAAAAAACATATAAACTCATTTAATTGCATGCATTAATAACTAGAGGGAATAATTGGGTTATTGTGTGAAATTCTGTAAAATGTTTTGATTATTTTTTCATTAAATTTCATGATGCACATATAACTTATAAACCCTTCTAAGTAATTTAGAAAATCCTTTGACTTTTCAGTACACCATATTCTGAACATATATTTAATTGCTTTCTTATTTTCCCTCTTATTTCCCTAGTAGAAGGGACAGTTAGTGGTAGGATGGTTTCACAGATGAAATCACAAAGATAATCAATAGATGTATTTGCTCCAGCCCTTTAATTTTGAACGAGTATACAGAGAGTCAATAATCAGAGATATGAATACAGCCTTTTTACAGACTTGAATACAGGCCAAGAAATAATATGTGTTTATGAATCACACTAACGAACACATAGAAAGTTAAATCATGTTTTCCTTCTTGAAATCAATCTGTCATCAAGTAAACTATCTGGCTTGAATAATCTGTGAACTCTTGCTGGCCCCTCCAAAACCCCAAGAGTTAGATATATGTATTCATTCCAATAGACTCTTATATTCAGTTACCAAAAACCTCAGTCAAACTTGAAAATGTTAGAAGCCTTAAAATCTACTTTAAATCTGGAAGCACTTTGGGGTTTGTACTAAGAGAACAAAAACTCAGGTTGCTCCGTTATCACACTGAGAAAGCAATAATCCACGTGAGATTCAAGGATCAGAAGCCTCTTAAATGTGATACATACTTTTTTAAGACTAATTTGCTTCACTTTACAGGGAGTCTTTGGCATTAGGCTCATCTCCCTCAAAGCCACAATACTGCTGAGTGAAATAACAAAGCTAGATGATTTAAGCCTGGCAGCCTGCTAGGCAACACATTTCTGAGAAGACATCAGAACAGATGCCTCACTCAGGTAACTGTTACAAGACCTCAGGGCAAGAGTAAAGTGATTTACAAGAATTGTACAAATAAGAAATTATTTTGTTTGGCTTTTATATTGCTATTATGAAATAAAATTAATATACACCAATAATGAAAAATCACCTATATACTAAAAATCAACCTGTACCTTCTCTTCATGTTTACAACCACTTTTGGCTAAAAAGGTTACAATATATACAAGCCACTTATGAAATTCTATAGCTTAGAAAAAGAAAGTCTGTGGTCTATACCTGGTATCCTTTTACTCTACCAGGTAAATTATCTATGGATACCAAGAACACTATCAAAGTCACCCATATGACAAGTGAGGCAAAAAAAAAAAAAAAAAACCCTACGTGCACTGAGGCAAAAGAAGTGAAAGGTGTTTTTTTATGCATTCAGAAGTAAAATGTCAGTTTCAATAAACTTGTAGAGAATAGTTATTCCTAACTTTTAAGAGGTAATCTTGAATTAACTGCTTGGACAGCTCAAAAAAGCTACAAATGAGTAATGTAAAACTTGCTAATTGTCCTCAGACATCTGTCCAACTCAACTTGAATTTAGTAAACTTCAAAGAAAATTGGAAAACTTTCATTATACACCAAAAAAACATAATATACATAATGTGTTTATTATATATAATTATATAAAAAATAATAGTGATGTTAATAAGTACTATTTCATATAACAGAAATTTTTCATTCATTCCTCACTAAATCATATGCTGTTATTTCAGGAAAACTCGATTTATGAGTTTAGGAAATATTATTTCAGTAATCAAAAAATCTTCTTCTATTTGAATATTATCTCCATGAGGCTAGATTTACTATAATTTAATAAGGTATCTTTAGCACCTAAAATAATATCAGTAATAAAGTACATGTTGGGTAAGTAATTACTGATAAATGGTCTGAACGTTTTCAAAGTTGAAATGGGCCATACTACTAATGCAGGAATATGGGAAGACAAGTCAAACACAAAAATATCTTATGGCTATTAATTTGAGATGTTTGATGAAATGCACAAACACAAACTACTAGAATATATTCAAGAAGACATATATAACATCAATAGCCCTTTCTATACATAAAAAATTAAAATAAATATTCCCACAAGTAAAACTGGACTTCCACCCTTATATCCAATCTACCCCACACTCAATTTTTTTAAATTCCTCTTGTGTCAATCCCTGTCTTGTATTACCTAAGACTTTTCTTAACTTTTATGTGAGTAGGTATAACAGCTTCCATGAAGTTTTCTTTTTCTTATCCAATAAAATCTGCATTATTTTAAATGCTCCTTTTATTTGTCTGCCTAAAATAATTTTAGGTACTCTTTTGTCTATGCAAGCATTCTCAACTCTCTTGGGAGTCAGTTTTCCCTAAGTCCATTACATTTTGCTCATTTTGAAAAACAAAGACCTGACTAACCTCTTCCAGATTATCTTGTCAAAGATGTTTACACAAGAGACATAATTTCTCTCCTATTTAGGAAAGGGTAGGCATTCTAACTTCCAGGATGAAATATTTGGGTCCCCTAGAGTCATACATTCTCTCCTGTAATGCAATCTATTGTGTACAATTGTCATTTGACCTTCTTTGCGTCATCATATGGGAAATAGGATTCAGGGGACCAGCACAAAAAATTGTTATTATTCTGGCTAATGCTATTTCCATGAGACAATAAACTTTCCTTCCTTTCTAATGAGTCTCATGTTTTATAATAGTAACTAGAAACTGTGGCAGATCGAAACTTTTTAGCTGCCCATATTTTTTTTATCAGTAGTCAAATTTATTTTTTCTTTCTTTTTAACTTGTATTTTTTATTATTAATCATTTTGTTGTTTACATATTTATGTATATTTGGATATATATTTTTGTATATTGTGACCTCATGACAGTGAGGGCCTGCACCTCGAGTATGCTCATCACCTTGAGTGAGTTCATCACCAGAGGTAACATGGAATCTAGCCCACTGAGATCACACAGCCTTCAAGGGGCCTCCTTTCTGAGGGGGTTGTCTCCTGAGAGCTCACCTGAAAAGTCATATGGCCCTTGAACTTAACTCTGCTCGGGGCAGCCTCTCGCTTGACCTCACCTCCAAGGGGGACAATGTCTGTTGTCTTGTGTGACCTCATGGCCTGAAAGTGCATCTCCCTGTACCTCACTGCCTGAGCAGCAGCGTTTTCTTGCCCGAACTCAGCGCCCTGGGGAGCAAGTTTCACATTAGTTAACTACCTGAGGGTGGCATCTGGCCTGAGCCACTGCATTTTCCAAGGTGTCCAGTGTGACCTCACTGCCTGAGAGGCAGAGTTAAGGGTGAGCTCATTGCTTGCGGAGCAAGGCACATGCTGAGATCAAGTGCCTTTGTTGGAGTTCCCTGCCTCTGTGTGGAATGAACACCTGGTGAGAATTCAATGAAGAACCTCTGTATAGTGAGAGGGTTGCCCGTGTGTGAAATCGCCAGAGACTAGTCCAAGCAGCAAGTGTAAAATGAGCAACTGCATGGCACTGTTTATATAAAACTAATTGAGAATCTGCAAAGCATTACCCAACATGAAGATTAAAAATCTGAGAACACATTTCCTAGCAGTAAGGCATACAATAGATTGTAGCAGAGACTTAGACAAGAACATTATTCAAATGAGATGAAAGAAACTAAATGTTGACAGCATTTTCTCCAGGAGTGGATTCCAACGGAAGAAACAATTTTTTTAGATCATTCATAAGAGTAACTGTTCATCTGTTCAAGTTTCTTTCACATCTTCAGGCTCCACCTCCAACTCTGGTACTCTTGCTCTTTCCCTCACTTCTACAGTAATTTTCTCTTTTGAGGTCTTGAGCTTCGCAGTCATCATTAGGGATAGAAATCACTTCCCCCTAACTCCTTCTGTTTGTGACATCCTTCTATGAATCCTATGTGCTCTCCATGGCACCTAGATTGGTGAAGATTTCTAGGAGTTTCAAATTAATATTTCTCAGGCCCATGAAAAGAATCACTATCTTTGGCAACTATAGTCTTAGGAAATGTATTTCTTAAATAATTAGATCTGATCCAAGAGTTGCAAAAGTTTTGTGTAACAGCAGAGATGAAAGCACCATCCATTTATTTGTGCATCTTCAATCAGAAATCTTAGCAGCCAGTTTTACTGTCAATGACCAGTGATATTTTGAAAGAAACCTCTTTTCCTGAGCATTAGTCTCAATAGTGGTCTTAAAATATTCAATAAACCACATGATGAACAAAATGAAAAAATAAAAAAAAAAACAGTATATTTACACTCAGTTTTTTTCTTAATGTAAAGGACTTGATTTGTGAGTACTAGAAATCTGTTTAATGGCTTCAAAAATTATTTTACATATCACTCATTGAATTAAACAAGTTTGGTTTACTTCAAATATACAGTATTTTATTTTAAAACAGTATTTTTTAATTCTATAAATAATACTTTCAAATGTCAATCTGGGAAATATAGTTTTGTTTAAATTGTCTTTTTTTACTGGGTAACAATTTCTTAGTTAATATTTTGCGTAACCAGCTCAAGTATATTTCATGTTTGACTTGTATTTGCTTAGTTCCTTCTCTGTGAAGATGATGTGTGTTTCATTCATTGTTGAAAACTGAAACTTATGTGGTCATTGAGTTTAATATTTATTGAATGATTGTTTTGTGCATAATGTCATTATAAGACTTGTTCTTGAAGTTTTTTAAGTTTCTTTTGTTTGACATATAGTTTATGTGTAAGAAAGTACAATCTCATGTATATAAATTGAGAATTTTCTTTTAAAATTGGCTCAATAGATATACCAAATTTAAAAAATAAAATAAAAACACCAACATCCAGTATTATATCAGTTATCTCAGGCTCTTTAGAAGTGAACCTGAGGCACTGACTTTGTTAAAGCTCCTCAAGTAGTTCTAATATACAACCACATCAGAGCCATCTATAGTGCAAAATTTGCTATCAGGATCCTCTAAAACATCGTTCAAATTTGTCTTTTCAAACTTGAATTTCAGGTGAACACAACAAATAAGTGACTAAGTTGGAGAAAGACATGTTCACATGTCTTTAGACATGTAGAAAGCGCTGCGATGAGATTCTGAATACTAAAATAGAAATATACAAAAGTTAAAAAGGATTCATCTGGGATTACTTGCTGTTAAAAAAGACATTAGAAAAGGAAGAATTATCTAATAGTTACTAAAGTCTAGCATGATCTAAAAGAAAGGTAAAGGTAAAATCTCAGACAACAGAAAGAAATGATTCCTAGCCAAGAAGGCCAGGATCCTGGAAACTATTAAAATATAGCTTCTTAAGACTACAACTGCAAAGTTTGTTGCAAAAATAGTTGGGGAAAAACCATGTTAGGTTATAAAAAATAAATTATTAAAGAAAACAAATTGACATAGTAGAAAAGAAGAAAATCAGAACTATTAAATCAGTTTGAGTGGTACAGTACCCAAAAAAATCATGCCACAAGTGTGGATAAATAAGAACCCCAAGGGATGGCAAAGCAAAGGAGTGGCATATTGAAGTGAAGTCAGGAAGGACAAAAACAAACGGAATCTAAGTTGCTATTTTGATGGGAGAACATTGCCTGGGTGGAATGATCCAACTGAAAAATGTACTTGGACAATGTCTATTTTGACAAATATATGATTTAGTGGTCTATTCCTTACTTCACTATGAACATCTACACATCATCTTGAGGAACAAGATAGACGTGCAAAGAATAAGTTAAAGAATAAGTAAATTGTTATTAGATCAAACAAACTGTGCTAAGAAGGAAAGGAAACAAACCTGGTAAAACTTTAACTATACTTCTCTGAAGTTGTAGCATGAATTAAAAGTGAAACCAGAGACAAATAGCTAGGGCTACAGAAAATGATGTGGGAAAAAATACTTTAAAACTAAGTACAATGTCTTAAAGGGAAGATCTCTGAGGTTTAATTTTCAGAATTATCAAAAGGAACTTAAATTCAGAAATCTATTAAGACAATTCTCTGGAAGGTACTAGGCAGGAGGTTTTTGGGTTTAGGAAATTCATCTTAAATAAGAAAGGACAGGCACAAAACTAAAAAGACCTATTTACAAGATACTGATAGTTACCTCTTCAGATAAGAGTCCTTCCACTCCTTAAGTGTGGGTGTTCCAGAGCACAACGCTCCAAGGGAAAAATGGAAAATGAAAGTATTTAAATATGCAGAAGAAAAGTAAAACACCTCAACTGAGAACCATGAACCAGAATTTCCATTAGCATAACCTGAGGAAAATACAGAGTACACGGATAAACTCCCCAATTTTGGACATGGAATATCATGCAGATTAACTCTCAGGCTTCTCATTTCACTGGTTATGTAATTGAAAGAGCAGTAGTCATGGACTACTCCCGCCCCCCTCTCATCCCTGTCCATCCCTATGGTCCTGCCGTTCACTCAAACCCCTCTCTCGTTTGTTGATTTGTGTTGAGTTGTTTGTTGATTTATGTTGAGTCTATAGGTCTCTCTTCCTTTTCTGTGGTTGCATCTATTTGACAGATGAGGCACTGTGTTCCTGGTACACAGCATCCTGTGCATGAAGGATAGTCTTAGCTTTGCATTGGGCAGCCTGTCTGTGCTCATTTGAGGTTTAATGATGTCTTCTCATTGCTGGCTGCCCGGTATGTCCTTTGCCTCTTCACTCCGCAGCTCTGCCTTCTGGCTTGGGAGGGTCTTGCTCCCAGTCCTTTTCTATAGTGAGTTTTCTCAGAGAGGGTAGGCATCCACCAGTGGCCTTTGTGGATGGTCTCCACTCTCTCCATTTGCAGATTTGTTGTGGAGCCAATTCAACCCAACTCTGTGGGCTTCCTCTCCCACAGTTTGGGGAGGGGCT
>PVHY01010770.1:0-50473 GCA_004024945.1 Uropsilus gracilis
GAGGTGAAGAGCACAAAAGATCAGGATAGTTAACAAATGTTAGTGAAGTGGGAAAGCCCCGGGGTAAAAAAAAAATAATAATAAAACAACAACAACAACAAACCACACACACACTTACCATATATCAGAAGAGAACAGACAAACAACCAACAACTAAACATCAACTTAACCAAACAACAATTTGCAGAAAAATAGGAGGAGTGACTGAAGAGGGGATACAGAGGGGGGATATGGAGGGAGGAGGAGGGATCAATTAATGCACAATTAATGTGACAAATCAATAAAATGAATTAAAAAATAAAACAAACGAACAAACAAAACACAAAAGTACTTATAGATATAAAATTTATTTCATGCTGATGACAGAAAGGATTTTTTGTACATAGTAAGTCCAGTGACCTATCAGGTATTAGTAACATACTTTTTAAGCTGATGTGTGTTTACATTTGTTCATCTTAAGGTTAATGATGATAGTTTATAGAAATAAATATATCTATAGGCATATATAAAAGTGGGCTTATATTTTGTGGGTTTATTTTATTGATTCCTAACATTTGTCACCTGTTTTCTAAATTTAATTTGCTCTAACTGCATGTTCTTTCGTTTAAAATGTAGGCATTTTATTGATTTTAAATTCTACTAGATTTTATATATAACAACAAATATTTTGCTTCCCCTCAATTTTTAATTTATGTACTTTTCCCTGCCATCTTGCATCCCCTCATACATTCTACTGTCCCTGTTTTTAACCTTAGAGCCCTCAGCATATTTATTTCCACTTTTACATGTTTTACATTGTCAAATTCTCTGCTATGTAAATGACCATCATATGTTTTCAACATTCACTTCTTTGTTGCACATAATTCTTTCAATTTTTCTCCTTTTTTGTTGAAAATGGCTGCACTTCAGCCTTTCTTATAACTATATAACACTTCATGGTGTATATGTTGAATTCGATTGGCTGGCATTTTGTTAAAGATCTTTGGTAGTGATGTTCTTCAGGGCATAGGTTTGTAGTTTTCTTGTGCTTTCTCCAGTTTTTAGTATTAGGGTAACCATGGCATCATAAAATGTATTGAGGGACATTCCTTCCTGTATTTTTATAAACAATTTGCCCTAAGTAGGTATTCTTTAAAGGTTTGATGCAATTAATATGTAAAACCAACTGGTCTTAGGTTTTTGCTTTATTTACAATATTTTATTACTGTTTAAATTTCCAATCTTGTGATGGGTTTGTTTAAATTATCTGATTTTTTTTTTCTTGGTTAGTTTTGAGAGAATATATTGATCTGGAGATGTATCCATTTCTTAAAGATTATTGAATACATTGCCACATAATTGTTTATAATAAGTCCCTATGGTCTTCTGTATTTCTGTATATTCAGGATGATAGCTCTTTTTCATCTGCTATTGTGTGCATTGACATTTTTCTCTTCTTATTTGTTAGCTTTACTAGAGTCTATTATTTATCCTCTCAATCATCTCAACTCATTGACTTATTCTATATTTTCTATATTTTATACACACATCTACTTGATCATTTCCTTCTTTCTACCAGTTGTATTTGTTCCTCTTTTTAAAGTTGACATTAAATTGTCTAGTATAGCCTCCCCCACACCACATACAAACAAACATGGATTTTTTTTTATGTTCCATTGATTCTAGTAGATAGCAGCATCATTTTTGTTTATCTCAAGGTACTTTTTTTTTTAATTTGCTGTTTCTTCTTTTATTCAATAGCTATTAAGCAAAATTTTGTTTAGTCTCCAAGTATTCATAGGTTTTGCCTATTTGTATAATGTATTTCCATAGTTTTATACTATAAAAATACAGTTTATAGTTTTGACTTTTGTAGTTTGATTGAATGAAAATTGACTTTTGTGCCAAAATACAGTTTATTCTTGAAACGGTTTATTTCATGTGCACTTAAAAAAATAGTGTATATATTGCACTTTTGGAATGTATTATAGTGTTGATGTCAGTTATATCTATTTGATCTAGCTCTTCATCTAAATCTGTTATTTCTTTATTGTTGTTTTTTTTAAAAAATGTATACATTGTTAAGTAAGCTATTATAGTCCTTTGGTATTATTGTGTTGTTATCAGTATCTCTCTCAAGTTCTGTTATTGTCTAATGTATTTGGTGTATACATATTTATGATTTATTTCCTCTTGTTGTACTAAACCCTTAATCATAACATAGTGTCCTTTTTAAAATTCATTATTATATTCTGAAAGTAGGAATCTATTTTATAAAGGTATAGCTGCTTCTGATTTTTCTTGGACTGCCATTCTCTTGTACAACTGTCTTCCAGCCTGGAAGCTTTTTAACCTATCATTGTTGGTAAGGTGAATTTCTTGTAAACAGCAGAAGGTTGGACTTTGTTTTGAAGTCCAATCAGATACTCCATAGTTTTTAACTGAAAAGTTAAGATTTTTTTACATTTAAGGTGTATTGAGACATACATGTTTATTGTCATTTCGTTTTTTTACTTCTTTGTTTTATTTCAGTTTGTCTTAATTTTCTATCATTTTAAGGTCTTTCTGTTGTTTTTTTTTTAATTATATTTCCATTGTCTTATTTGTTGGGGTGTTCTACGGTGTTTAGAATATGACACAATGGATAGTTTGGTCTTAAATTGGTTCTGATGAGTCCTTTGTTAGTTTCTTTCTCCTCCATGTTGAGTGATTTAGTCCTCTGTTGCTGCAATATTTATTTTCCTATTGGTTTTATTATAATCCTTTAAGAATTTCTTTCGTGTATGTCTTCCTATTGATAAATTCTTTCAGATTTTGCTTCTCAGTGAAGCACCTTAATCTTCTTCTATCTTGATTGTTTAACTTTCAGGGTAGAGTTGGAAGTCTTGCTGGAAGACTTTTACTTAAAGTATTTTAAATATCTTCTTCCAGTCTCTCTGTGATTTTAACATTTCTACTGAAAAATCCACTGACAACTTTATTAGTGCTCCCTTAAGAGTTTATTGTCCTTTTTTCTCTTGTTGCTTTTAATATTGTTATTATTAGTTTTCAACAGCTTTATTATAACGCTTTAATGTATATCTGTTTGGTATTATTTTGTTTGAAACTTTTTGGGCCCCTTGGATCACAATGCCTGGTTTGTTTCTCTGATTATAATGCTGATTTTCAGTGATTATTTCTTTAAATAATTTTTTGATTCTCATCTCTGCCTCTTCTTATTCTAGGACCCCAATGATATGGCCTTATTTCTCTTAATGCTGTTCCAAGGGCTCTTAAAATATTTTCACTTTTTAAATTTTCCTTCTTTATACTGTTCATGTGTTACCCAACTTTTTCTTTTTGATCTTATCAGTTCTCTCCATTACATTTGCTGGTCTGCTAGTGAGACCCTGAATTGTATTTTTTAAATCAGGTATACTTCTTTTTAGCTCCATGTTGTAGCTTTCTCATACTTTTCTTATCTTTATTCTACTGTTGTTTTATATCTTCCATTTTTTCCCTTGCATTCCTTAAGTGTGGCTAGAACTGTTACCCCAAACTCCTCTTCTGTCATGATCCTCAGCTACAATGATTTGGGCTCCAATCAGGAATATATATTTATTTATTTATTTATTTATTTATTTATTTACTTACTTACTTACTTACTTATTTATTTATTTATTTATTTAGCTATTTATTTAGCTATTTATCTTTTTTTTTCTGGCATTTGTGGTTTGCTTTTCTCTTTCCCCATTCTTAATTTTTTAGTTTTTTATTGTAATAGGAATAGATTATCAGACTATTGTCTTTGTACTTGTTAAAGTTGTCTGAGGATACTTACAGGTGAGGATTAGTAATTATAAAAGAGTACTGGGGCAGGAGGACACCAAAGGATCACATTGAGGAACTTACATGATTCAGGCTATTGCTGTTCCTACACTGAGAGCCTCAGACTCAAGTCAGTAGTACTCACTCTGTACCTTCAGCCCTATAGTTCTCCAGCAATATCCCCTCCATTCTGGGTACCTGTTAATGTGTCCTCCCATTCAGTAGCCACATATCCACATCTCAGGAGCCCAGATACTATTACATGTCTAAGTCAGTAGAAGGATGGGGTTCTGCCCACAGCTGCTCCTTCCCCTTGTGGGGTGTACTCATTGTTATCATTCAGAACATGGTTTTTCCTACCCTTTCTATAGGACTATTGTTTCTCTCTGTGCTATAGTTATTTGTTTTTCCATCAGTTTTTTTTTTCTCACCTCATTTTACTATAATTTAGTTGTGAGTAACTGCAGGAGGAAAACCCATCATTTTGACTCTGCTGCCATTTTTTTGGACCTCCTTATTTTATAATTTAACAAACATTGAGTATCTAAACTAAGAAACTGTACAGCACAGTATTTTATATATAACAACTATGCAAAATTATTAACTGCTCCTGTAAATTATATGTTGAAAATAAGGTAAATCATTAAAACAGAGGTCAGCAAACTATAGCCTGTAGGTCAGATTTCCCCACCGCTTGCTAAGAAGGGCCATAAACTAAGAATGGTTTTCACAGTTTAAGATGTTAGTACAAAATAAAATCAAAAGAATAATATCTTGTGACACATAAATATTAAATGAAATTCAGATTTCAATATCTATAAATAAAGTTTTATTATAATACAGGCACACCATTTGTTTATATATTATCTGTCTGCTTTCTCCAAAACTGCAGACTTAAGCAGTTGCTTAGAGACCATATGGCCCACACAGCCTAAAATATTTACTACATGGTCTTTTTCAGAAAGTTTGCCATCTTGTCTCTAAAGCACTTTCCCCTTCTCTTCTCAAAGCCAGGTTCTCTACATTTGGAAATCACTGTGATAAGTAGCTACCTCTTAGCTCAGCTGCCTGAGTAAGCTCCCACCTGAGCTCTAGACATTTGTATGAAGATAAGCCATCATCTTCTGGAACAGCAGCTGCCTCTGAAAATACCCTGAGCATCCATTTCTCTGTTCCACCCTCCACCCTCAGCTGTCCCCAGAGCTCTAGGGAGGCAAGAACTCAGGAAACTAGTTCTCTTGGGGGTGCTGCTCTATGGAAACTTGGGCTAAGTTGAGAAACAAGAGGCAAACTTCAAGATTTAATTTTAACTCAGATTTATCAAATATGAATGTATAGGAATTTTGTATTATTTCTAGGATTTTTGGCTTCATTCTCTACAAAATGTGGCTAACACCACTCACTGTAGAGGATTTCATAAGAATTAGGGATAATATATGCAAAATTCCTGCAAATAGTAGACATTCAGTTAATAGAATCTATTAGTATTCATAATAATCAATTCAAAAAGTATCAGGGTAGAGGGGGAAATAATCCAAACCAGCCTCTGTGGTATTTCAACTCTATGTCCTTAAAGACCTCAGGTGCCAGGAAATGGCACAGAGTGTAATTAATTAATTCAAGAAAAGACAGGCAAAGAAGTCTCTGATCAGCTCTTCTATCATTCAAAGTGATTTACCAGCCCCTTATCCACTCCGGTCTGAATTCAGTTTTATAGGGGCCCTCTCAAGGCATTCAGGCACCTCTTACTCAGATACCTCAACTCACTTACAATTCCAAATGATCCTCATTGTATCTAGGGCACTAAGTTTAAGAGTCAAGGTCTGTTACTAAGAAAATAAAAGGTCTTAGGAAAGAAAGGCAGTTGAAACTTTAGGTAAAAAAGAAGAAAAGTTCCCGTGAAATTATGTTTGTTCACATTTGAATACTTAATAATTAGGATAAAACATGGGCATCTGAGAGTTATAATGACTGTAATTAAGATGAGACTGAATTCAGTTTGCTTTCAATTTCACTAGGTATAAAATTATATTATCAATGTATCGAAACATGACATAGCAAATTATCCCTTGTTGCTAATTCTTTGAGTCCTACATTAGAAGCCTTGTTTAAAAGAATTAGAAGTGAGAACATTATTTCAAACAAAGCAAGTTATATCATGTAGAAGAAAATTAGAGGTCCACAATTCTGAGGAGGGGGTAGTAGTAAGAAGGTAAATTTGCATATGTAAAAGAATTGGACAGCCCATGCCATGCGCAGGATTAAGTCTGTCATAGAACCAACACTGGACAGTGTTTGGAAGTGTGTCTACTGGACCACTGGGAACCTAACAGTAGTTTTCCTTATGATGATTAAAAATATAATTCAGGCATAAACTCTGTGAGATGATTATATATCTGCTATTTCTCAGAGAAGACTGAAAATATATAGGTACCTCTGACATTCCCATCCCTCATGAGTCAAGAAAGGGCTGATGGACTTTCCAGGACCCTCAGTCTAAGAAATAACAATGGTCAGAACAAGCACCACAACACTCAGTCACCAGGTGAGCTCACTGTATTTGGACTTGTGCTAGGTATTTCACATGTGCCATCTCATTTAGCCTTCAGAATAGCATTAGGGAGTCCCAAAAATGTTCTCATTTATACATGAGGAAACTGAGACCGAGTGAGTTGAAGTTCCCTAAGATCACAAAACCAATAGCTTGATAGTCTCGAGCTTGTCTCCAGCGTCTATACTCTTTGACGCAACATGCTCCTGTGGTCAAAATCTTTTGTCTCTCTCATATGGACTCATTTTCATGTTATCACACTTGATGATTTTGTTTTATAAATGCATTTTCCTGTTGTATAGTCTTCAATGCATGATTTGTTTCAGTTCTCTGCATGCTTCGTATTATAAGTATCTGTGACACCAGCTATTCATCTCTGCATTCGCAGAGAGGGCAGGCTATGTTTAAGCAACATGTCTTACATACTATTCAGCATAGTGTCACACACTAAGAGATAAATAAAACATGTTTTCTGACCAGAAGAATATGCCTTCACCCTGTTTGCTACTTGACTCCAAGTTCAGAGATAAGAAAAACAAGCAGAAAATCTGCTTGAGATTCAAATGACAGAAGTCCCTGTCTCTTCACAGGAACGGTCTTCTGAGTAAGTTAAAGAACTTGCTTTATGAGAGAAAGAGGATGGACTTTACCTGCTTATCAGCAGTTCCAAATGCTCTACCAAGTTGTCTCTACCTAACACTGACTTCTGACTTCATTCCTTAGCAAGTGTGGAATCTTTGGTGAGTTACCCAATTCACTCAACATTCTCATTTATAAACAGTCCAGTTGGTGGTTCCGTTTTTTCCTACTGATTTGGTTGAACCATTCTCACTAACAAGACCTACTACATCTCCTTCCAGTACTGAAGACTCCTTTGAACTTGGCCATTCTCTTCATATTGCCTGAGGTTTAGATATACAATGGTCAGGTGACTGGGATAATGTTCTGCTGGACTTGGCATTTCTATGGCAGGTTCTAAAACTGGCCACCTCTGGTTTTCTTGAGGACCATTCTCAGGAGATGACAGAGACCAGGAGGTCAAGTCATATCCTCTCTCTGCTTGAATGTGCTGCATCTCTGTTTTTGCTCACTGGTACCACTATGGGTATGGAATGAGCCTGGACAATGACCGCTGATGAATCTTCACATAAGGAAAGTATATTTACTCCCTCATCTTTCAGTCTCCCCCCTATTCGCCTAACCCTACTCCACCAGGGTTTTCCCTAAAGTGGGGATCAAAATACTAAAACACATGCTTCCATGTATCTGCCTCTTCTACTTCTCTGTGCTACCAGGGCATGGAAGGGTTCCTGCTGCCCTGTTCTTTAATGGAGGTGACTTCCCCTGTAACATATCATCCTCCATCAGAGAGGCCTTTATCCTTCCCAGTCTCAAGGATTCTAATGGTAAAATGACCATGGTGATGACCATGGTTTGTGATTGGGAGGATGAAGAGGATGAAAATTATAATATTTTCAAAACATTATTCCCATTGTACATACTTCCCTTTAGTATCGACGGTAACCTAGTGAGAGCTGCATGATGACTCCCCTTTAACCTCTCAACCAGGTCACTTAGTAATTGATTTCTGTCTTGTCTAAGTATAAAGATTTAGCTTTTCTTCTATACAACCTACCTCATACCACTGAAGATATTCAAGCAGAAGTCAAAAAGCCCTTTTACTGAGGTGATTAAAACATTAGTCAGAAGTTTGGCCTTGGTCACTGCTGAGGTCATTCTAGGGCTGAAGTTTCAGTGATGCTGTGTTTCTGCTTCTCTATTATGTAAGTTTACAAATATTAGGGATGATTTACCCTTTCTCCTTTTCCTCAGAGAATATACAAACAGCTCCCGAATAAATGAATTGAGTACCATTAAAACTCTCTAAAATGTCCTGAAGTTGCACTGCACTAACCACATAGTCCTGGAAGGAGGTTTTCCCCATAATTCACTCTGCATGCTGAAGCTGGAGCTGGACAAGAGATACATAATCTATACAGGCAATTACACATCAATTGGTTATTAAAAGTGCCCTCATTGAGATGTACTGTATTGAGGACACAGAGATAAATCTGGTTCCCCAGGTAACCAGCTCTAGCTCACAAACAGAAGGCAAATTTTCTGATTTTTGGATTGGCATAACTTCTCTTGACCCCGCTATTCTTCTTTGCCTACAGTGTGGTGTCTGTCTGCATGTGGGTGGGGAAGACAGGAGCAGTAGGGAAAAAGCCACAGTGTGAATAATAATTCGGCTCATTCTTTGGAGACTTTCCCTTCTGCAAAAAAAAAAAAAAAAAAAAAAAGTCATTTTCCTAATTAACTAAACATTCACCCACAAATTCATTCATTCATCAATTCATCCATTCAAATAGTAATAATTGATACTACTTTGCAAGAGCCTGGGGGAGACATAAGAATAAAAATTACATTATCCCTTCCTTTGAAGAGCTGGGTATTTAGTGAGGAAAGACACAGGCAAACAAATACTTTCAAATATTTTGGTAAGTACATAAGTAGAGAAATAAGAAGAGAGAAATACAAATAAATATGTGGTGGAGGGAGCCATCGTTTCTCTCCAGGGCAGCTGGGGAAGGTCTCTCATAGGTTAGAGATAATAAGAGTCCTGTGATAATAAGTCAGGACTCACCAGATCAAGAGCAGAAAGTCAGTCTAGAAAGAAGAACAGGAAATAAAAAGAGACAGTTTTGTACCTATCTAAGGATATAAAATCTACATCTGGATAAAATGATCATGCAGGACACGGACACATATACACCTTTGGCCAACAGTAAGTAGAGATAATTTGTGATTTTCTATTAATGAATGGGGTTGACTGCACCAAAATCTTCTGGGAGTTTGTTGTTGTGTTTTTGTTTTACTTAAATAGAGAACTTATGATTCAGCTCTAGGTCTGGACCTATGACTCTGTATTTTAAGAGATATCAAGGTGACTTGCTTGTAAATGGGATTAAGACAACACTTGAGGAAAACTGGGCTAATGTCTAGGCTGTCACCTTCCTGAATTCTCTTTTTTTATGTCTGGGCTGGATCCTGGAGGCCTTGTTTAGTCATTAACTCTCAAGCAGTTTGCTTAATGTCATCTAGTCAGTTGTATCCCCAGAAGAGCCTAATGTTTTTCCAGTTGTGTTTAAGATTTGGGAGGATGCCCAGATACACTGACAGTCCTTTGGCACCAGCTCCCAATGAACTTCCTCATAAATATGGCAGCAGTAAATCCAGAGACCCGGGCACTCCAGAGGTGCAGAAGAGTCAGGCACCCCCATCTCACATAGATGGGACTAGGGATTTTCCTATGAAGCTCCAGATACAAGGCTAATGGGTTGAACAGATGAGGGCTGAAGGGGGGTCCTCTTCCCAAAGCACAGCATGGGCGGCTTCACAAAATGGCAGGGAATCCTCATTAAACAACCATGAACACAATATGTGCAGCGATTCCATACAAAACTTATGAGAAACGAGGGGGACAGGGTTAGTTTTCATAATCTAGTTGAAGGAGGGGATGCCATCTACACATATGAAAAATAGCTGTAGTAATTCAATAATCAAATAATGATATTTTTTAGTTTCTCCAATAAGATAGGTTAATGGCCTGAAAAGCAATTTTCAGTGATGATATATTTTCTTTAAGCACTCAGAAGTATGAAGCTGTCAGGAATTCATAAAGGAAATAATGCTTACCCCCCAGATGCTGTTGCTGTGAAAATGTTTTACTTTATAATGAGTTCTCCCTCAGTTTATTGCCTATCAAAGTAAGGAGAGGAATTAATACTTGTTGAATGCTTATTATGTAACAAACAAGATAGATGTTTGTCTCATTTAGTCACTCAGGACCCAATAAAGTTGATATGATTACCATTTATTATAGATACAGAAACTACATTTTCAGACTTATGCACACCTTCTCTAAAGGTCACTGTCCAGAGACTCAGTGAAAAATCTGAATTATCCATCCCTAATTCCTTCCCTAATATCATGTTGCTTACATTAATGGCTTGCTTGGAGAGTACCATCCAGTTTAGTTAATCTCAATTGGTAGGCACATTTGGGAAACCTGGTAGTCTGTGTATACCCATTCTGTGGCTACAACAGGGGTCTCTAACAAATCACTGATTTGAACTGAAACTTTCTGGAAATATTTATTCATTTGTTTTGTAAGTTCTAGATGCCTGGATTGTTACTGAACAAAAAAATTATAAATTCTCTGCCCCCATGACATATGTCCTAGAAGGGAGAGACTAACAAAATACAATAATCACCATAATCAAATAAAGAATATAAGATGTTAGAGGATAACCTATGGAAACAAAGAAATAACAGTGCACCAAAGCAAGTCATAGTTTCTAATCAGCTTTATTAACAGCAACTGCCACACTGGATTGACTTAATTCCAAGAAAAAGGGAACATTCAAGACTTTTTAATTAACCTGTTGTGTTCTTTGACAAATAAATGTGTATGTCTCATGTTTCAAAAAGGTGAAAATAGCTCATAGACATTCTAATTACCTTTATGAACCTCTAGGTGGGGATAATTTGCCTCTTTCTTTCTCTCTTTTCTCTCTCTCTTTTTTTCCTTCTTTACTATCTCCATTATCTCAGTTTGCAAGAGAATCAGAGAAGGAAACATGGAGCAGGAGAGGAGGAGGAATGGAAGGAAAAGGAGAATACATGAACATTCAAAAGTATGCAGAGCTCAGACAAATCCCTGAGGTGAGGCCATTGCTTCACTCATAGTCTGTCCTCTAGCCTCCTGGCCAACAGCAAATGGAGAGTGAGATGGTATTCATGTATCGCAGATGGAAGGAAAGTATTGACTCAAGACACAAGTCCAGATAGTGCAGCTATTCGAGAAATACAGGATGTTTCTCTAACTGCAAGGATATTTATTTTCCAGCAACTCAGTAGCCTCTAGAACTAGAAAATCTCCAACTTTCAAAATAGATTGATTTCTACCTAATGAGTCAGCACCTAAATTTAAGGGCAAGTCTGAGATTCCCACTAATCCCACAGGTAAATATTCTACATGGAAGCCTAGTTCAGCACAACCTGAGTAGAGAGAGATTCTGATTTAAAAGACTTGAATCAAGAAGAGAAATGACTCTGATGAACATCCTGAACTTGAGACTTTTATAAAAGCCAGAAAAGAAACTGGGAGGCATTTCTTGGAGTTATGGAAGAATTTGCTCCTTTATCTTGCCCAGCTCTTGAAGGACTCTAGCCCATCCCTCCCAGAAACTGGCTTATTCTCAAGAGTATTTCTTTAAGGATACATAAGGAATATAGAATGAGGTCTCAAAAAACTACACTCCATATGAAAGGAGAGAAATAAGTTGAATTTTTCCCCATGACAATCTCCTGTGGTGCAAAGGGACCCGATTAGTAGGAGAAGGTAAATCAGAATAATTCAGTCTTCTTTACCTTTTCCCTGTGGCCATCCTCCCAGGACTGTTTGTCGCTCGGTGTTTTTGAAGAGCAAGCTTCCCTTGGCTCAGATCCTTTTCATCCATCCCTGTGCTGGTGAGGTTTTGCTAAATGTGCAGGGAGCAGACAGACAAGTGGCTGGTGCCACTCATGCCAAGGAGCAAGACGGCAGTGCAAGTTGAACACCTCAACTTCTCTTCTGCTCTCATGCCTTTTCATATTGGTAACATTAATGGACCTGAATCTAGTTATTCTTAAAAAAAGAAAAGAAAAGAAAAAACAAGACTCTGTTCTCATGTCAAACTGCCATTTCCTTTTATGTAGTTTACAGCTTTTGCCAAGATCCTCATCTTAAAAGACCTAAGTGCCTAACCCACCTGAGCCCCCACCCATGTGTTTCTTTTACCAACACACTGATAGTGTTCTTCCCAAGTTCCCATCCCTTCTGTCCTAAACAGATAACCACCTCACACTAGTAATCCAAGTTGGGAAGTGCACTCAATTAGGCCTCACAATCCAGCAAAATGCAAAATAACCAGAATATTTCACGTAGAAAGGGTGTGTATAATAATATCAATTATTAGTTAACTGATCATATATGACTTAAGGGGTCGTACAATCGCTGCAGTTAACATACTTCTTGCTACAGGTCTAAGGTTCAGCAGAGAGCAGGAGACTAACAGATTTCCATGTGACCAGTGACATCTTCACACCTGCTAACAGTGAAGCACATGAATATATAGAAGAAGCTCTGTCTGGTCTTTCTGAACCTCCCCTCTGTGTTGCACAGTGCTTCCCCATCACAGTGCTTCCACACCACCAGCAGGAGAATTTTGGGACCCCTGTAGAGTCCAAGAAGGTGATCTATAGTCTCTAATACAATTATTTCACCCTGGGGTTCCCACCCTGACCACCCCTATTTTCTCCTTCTCTCTCTTGTGAGCAATAGAATCCCACTGAGGTGGGAAAAGGAAGGAAAAAAGAGAGCAGAGGCATTCAAGACAAGCTTATTCACCTACATTCTATTTTATCAAAGCCTACCCCCTAACTGTCCAAATATGCTTGAATAAATAAAAGCTAAAGCCAGAAGTTTTGCTTGTTTGACCTTCATGCCTGAGCACCTAGCAGGAAAACTGCTATTAACTATTACCATTAAATCATTCTTCATGTAGCCTTCTGCTAAAGTCCTCACCCCCAACTATAATTATTTCTTGTGTCTTAAAGGTTCCTCTGACCATCACCATCTTCTCTACTCTTTTCCCCTAGAGAGCTATACTTTCTGCAAGAGAGGGAAACTCTTCATCTGAAGATACAGTGTTTCTGTATAAAACAGTATGAAGTTAAATCAGGGTGACAGCACCTTGAGCAAAAACATAAAAAGAGTCTGTAAATTTCCAGAAAAACACATAAAAATTATCACTAACATAAGACCTGCTGCAACTTAGGAGAGCTTATCGAATGGCTGTATATTTGCATAGCACTTTATCATTTACACAACTTCCCTTTGACGGTTGCAGTTAATTATTCTATTGCAGGTCTGGTCTAACCCACCTGAGCCCCCACCCATGTGTTTCTTTTTCCAACACACTGATAGTGTTCTTCCCAAGTCCCCATCCCTTCTGTCCTAAACAGATAACCACCTCACACTAGTAATCCAAGTTGGGAAATGAACCCATTTTACAGAAAAGAAAAACTGAAAATCTGAACAGTTAAATGATATAATTAAGGTCCCACATTGCAAGGAAGGTACACAATCTGCAGGTCTCTTTGCTTAATGAAAATACAGGATGTTTAAAATAAATAAATGAAAAGTTAAGATGGCGACGGGCAAACTTTAAAGAAAGTTGGAGTCTTTCTCAGTCGGGTCTTATGAGATTACAGGGGTCATAAACATTGAAACTGGCCCTGCTGTTTAAATGGAGATGGAACTGGGACACAGTTTCAAATCCGAAGGCCCAGTCATTCTTTCTAGGGCTGTGTCGGGACCCCAATCTCTGATCTGTCTCCCACTGCGTCTCTGACATTGCACAGGTACTGTTTAGTTTCCCACTATAAACCCAGGGGTGTGAGGAAATAACCATTGCATCATTTGCCTTTCCAAAATTCCAAGATATTTCCCCTGAAAATATTAAGCTCTACTGGACAGCAATCTCCACGATGACTCTAAAGATAAAAAAGGAAAATGCTGCAGGGAGTGACTTGTCCATAGCTTTACAAGGTCAAAATCTCACACTTCTTATGGATTTACCCCTCCTACTCCAATTTTATCTATTCTTTCATTCGATCACTTGGAAAGGCAAAATGATGAAAGGACTGACGAGGAGGAAAGAGGGGAAGGGAGAGAAGAAAGGAGGGAGGGAGAGGCAACAAGAAGCAGCCCTGGAAGGCTCATGCTGTGCAGATGGTTCCAGAACTCCACTTCTACTCTATTATCAGTAGACTTCACTCCAGGGATGATACACTCTGCAATTTGTATGGTGAAGACACGTTTTTGCAACCAAACTGGTTATTATTGCAGAGGCTCCTGCCTCAAGCAATGGTCTGAATTTTTCCCCCCTGAAATCTGAACATATTCATCAAACCGCATTGCACTCCTGGACTTGCAATTAATCATGATTCGTCTCAAGCTTTGTTAATTAATACCAAGACCAGGGACCCAGCAGAGCCCCCAATTTAATCTGCGGCGCTTTAAAATTATTATAATCTGCTAGAGGAAGAGATGTTGGAGTTTTAAATAGGCTGTTCTTTTTTTTTCCAATTCCAAGATTGCATTGCCAAGAAATTAAAAGAAATATTCTGATGGCCTTGGTGAAGGAACTACCCTGAAAATAGCCTGGTTTCATTTCATGCCCTGAGTTATGACATCTGGCCAGCAGAGGGAGTAAACTGAATTGAAAGCGTCAGGCTTTCAGAGTTAAACAGACTTAATGATTTAAAGATGGAGAAAGAAAACCAGAGACCCGTAGGCAGCTTCTGGCAGCTGCAGAATCAATGCAGGAGAGGGTCACCCAGTGGACTCTGCCTGATGAAATTGGAAAGAAACATTTTATGTCTTTTTCTCACCTTTGAGCTACTAAGAGGGAAGAGTCCCTGAGTATGATTTTCACCAGGTAAGAGACTGGGCATTGTTAAAACAAATGGCCCAGAAGAAATAAGGAAATCGTTTCTCTGAATTTATACTTAGGGGTTCATCTCATGAGACTGAGATAACTGTTGCCTTGTGCTTGCTTTCTTGGGTGGCCTTCCTCCTAATCTCCAGCAAGGCAGACACAGCTCTGTTTCTGATGAACATTTATTTTTTACAAGGCAAACATTTGTAGCAACACTACCCAGCCCTGATTTATAAATTGTGCCCTATCCCTGCTTCATATGTTACAGCTCAACTGCTGAAAATTTGGAAGGTTGAATGAACCACAAGAGAATAAATAATCTCAGGCTATTAATAGGACAATAACATAATGTTCCTGAAAAAGATAAGAATTCATATATAAATAAGTATTCATGTGTGACTGGCTCTAGAAGGACAAATTTCTGAACACACTCTGAGGATTGCACCACTGTAGAAAGTTTCCTGGGTGGAAATTTCAGCCCTGTTGTGAGTGCCCCATCCCACTTGAGACACCCCCAAGTCCCCACATTCCCAGAACATTTCTTCTTTTCTGCCTCTGGGGCTTCAGCCACAATCACACTTTACCAAGGAATCCCATGGGGATTCCATCCATGTTCAGAACCATTGCAAAACTCACCTTTAACCCTGAAGACTGATTGTCCCCAGCAAGAAGCCCCTACTCAGAGTGTATGCTTTTTTACTTTGCTCTGATTACAGTGTTCAAATAGCATGAATAATGCTTTCTTTATAGATATAGGTCTTAAAGCAGATTATAAAAAATAAATATAAGTAATAGATATGAATACATTGATCTCTTTCTCCAGATATTCAAGAAGAGCACCATTATCTTTTTCATCTTATACATTACCAGCCCCTGGTACTGTAGTTGTATCTTAGTAGGTGTTGGACACATACTGCTTGAATGAACTACTTCAGTGAATATACAGAGGTCAGTCTAGGTCTAATCTTATTTTATAAAAGGAAACTGAAGCACTAGCCAGGCAAATTAGTTGTCTAAAGTCACACAATTAATTATCAAATTCATTTGGCACAATTTCAAACCACAGAGCGCTCATTGCCAAAGACAGACAACCTCAGAGAGATAAATTCTGTTTAGAGATATGTGCTCTGCAGGAAACCACATAGTTAAATGTACAGGGTGCCGGGAAGGGGGGAAGAATACAAAACAACAAAGTCAGCTATGAGTGGCACAATCCAGGACCACTAAAGAGATTCCAGAGATAATCTATTTAGGGGGTACAATTTGAACATGAACTGAGTGTGAATAAAGAACTGTCTCAGATTGGTTAAAACCTCCAGGTTATCGAGCTAATTAATCTTATCCACTATTTTTGAGACCTAAGGAGAACAATCTGGACATTTTGATGGAAGAAAAAAGAAAAAAAAATACTGTAATGCAATCTGAGTTATCACAAGCAAATAACAAAGAATAAGCAGATGCTCACAAATATTTTTTCAGGTAGGGAGATATCCCTACCCCAATCCACAGGACTTATGTCTGCACTCGAGTCCAATCCTAAATACTTGCCAGGGACCCAGCACAGAGGCTCTTTCAAGGGTCTTAACTGTAACATGAAAGGAAAGAGCGAGTTGCAAGTGAAAAACAAAGAAGCAGGATTTCAAAGTCAGATGCCACCTAGCCTAGCCTCAACATGAAGGAGACAGTGGTGACTGACAGAGGCTGATGAGCCTGAGAAGTTGCCAGACCCCACGGGAGTCGCATTTGGTGACTGACTCAGTGTTGCCAGATCCTCCTATTATCCAAGGAAGCCACAGACCCAGGTCTTCCTGTGTCCTGTCTTGATTTTTCAATAATCAACAACTCTCTGTGAGGAACCACCCAGAAAAAAACATGTCTTCAGGCTGAATTTGTGCTGTGAAGCACAGAATCTGATTCTTGTTTTAAATCTGTATGTTCTAAAGGAATTCATATGCTATGGGAGCCTGGAGAAGAAAATCCCATCTCTCAGGAACATTTTGGGAATGACAGATGTTAGCAGGGAGAGAATATATAGTTATGCTTGAGCAATTTAGGAATTCATAGAATTTCTTCTAATTCTTATGCAAAAATAACCTCTGCCCTGGGACATTAGGCCAAACTAGAAATGCTGGGTTTCTGAGAACGTTCCACTTTGAAATCTTACTGTAATCAAATCAAGTAGTCTATAGTGAATAACTGTCCTGATTTGAGGGGTGGGAAACAAAGCAACAGTAACCTTTGCTCTGTTGGTACAAATGTGGTCACAGAGTTACCTAGTGGGCAGATTTCTGCCTCTGGACACTCTGCTTTTGCAGATCCCCCATTTATCCAAAAGCAGCTCCAGATCTAGGTGTGCAAGGGCAGATGCTTTCTTGACAGTTATACAAGGGGACTGTGACCATCCTTCTCATGAAGTTCCCACGTACTGTGGAACATTACAAAGCAGGGGGAGTTTTCCACAGGGAGTAAAATGGCCAGGGTTCAAGTCATCTCTCATCACACAGATGGCTTCTCAGGAGTCCCTGCTACCACTGGAGGCAAACCCTACCCTGTCCCTGGATTGCGCTAAGAGATGGTGATGCCTAGAACAGCAGTAGAGCTGAGTCTCTGCAGAGGCTGCCTGCATACACATTAGTCTCCACACAGAACTCCATTCCCACACTGGAATTCAGTCACTGCACTTCCAGTCCACTCCTGTCTACCGGGACAAAGCTGGACCCCTTCTCATCTGTTCTCCAGTGTCTTTCTTCCCATTATAACCAAGAATGAAACTGTAATCACCATAGAAAGGGGGGCTTCCATGTTCCCTTTCTACACAATTAAGGGTGGAGTTGGGCTGCAAGGGGAAGCCAGAAAGGACTTGGGAGAGAGGAGAATAAAAAGACTCGGAGGAGACACATGGAGCAGAGACATGTGAAAATGAAATTGCAATGCTTCTCAGCCTATGGCTTGTACCAGGGACTTGGGGGACATGAAAGGAGACACTTAGTAGAGATGTGAGAGATCCATGGGTGGGCAGAAAAATGGCAGCCTTTATCTGGACTTGTATTTTGATTTTACTCTTTTCCTTCCAGAGTTGCCTGGCCTCTTCTGTTTCTTTCCCACAGGTCCCTACCAGAAGGTGCAAGCAAGCTTTTGGGCCTCAGTGGCCCTGTATTGGGGTGACCTTGTTTGACTGGGCATTTACCCACAAGGGGATGGGTAACTTTTGGTGCATCATTTGGAAACTATATTCTTCCTTTTCTCCTTTTTACTACACACTAAATCTATTAAAGTTATTTTCAAGTGGAGGTCTTATGCCCTAAGCATATGTTCTGTCTTTATGCTGCAGATAACAGAACCTATTTAGGGCATGAAGGTTTGGGGCTCCTCACTCTGCCCACTTACAAGAGAACCCCATGTTTTTGCTACTATTGGGGAGGGGGAAGAAACCCATTCCTTTCCTAAATGATTCTAAATATTTCTATCAAATATTCACTGAAAGATTATAAATATCCTTCCCTCCCAGATATGAGTCAAGTCTGATTTTGGTGTAGGCATTTGGAAACACCAAGATTTCAAGATTCATAGGCTATTCCCAGTCACCACCCTGCCATACCCCACCCTGCAGCAAATTTAGGCCTGAGGATCTGCTTAAATTAAAATTCTCTGGGTACAGTTCTGTGAACCCACAAGCTCCTGGGCTGTCTGAGAGCTCTTTGTTCTCATCTCTGACAAGCAGGACCAAGCATTGCACCCACCATGCAAACAAAATAGGCTCCAAAGTGGCATTCACAAGGCTTTGATTAGGTTTGTCTCTGAAAGTCCAGCAAGAAGGCAAGTGGGAAAAGAGAGGTGAGTGGGGTGGGAGTGTGGAAGGAAGGCAGCTGTGAGCTCAGGCCTGAGCAAAGGGCCTCTACTCTGCGGGACAGCTGAGGACAGCGACTGTTTTCTCATCCTAACTGGCTCCCTCCTGATGTAAAGGCCTTGTTCAAATCCCACCTTCTCTTCTAAGCTCTTTTATTCCTGGAGTCACATGCAGTGTCAGGAGAAAAAGCGACTGCTGAGTAAAGAGGGCAGCAAGTCTGAAGGGAAGAGTACACAGAACAGTCAGCTTTAGGGGACATATTAAAGATTTCCTGAGCACAGGCAATAAAGCCCAGCAATATGGTTTTGGCCCTCAAAGCCTCAATCCTCCACCCTAATATCAGTACACTCAGTAAAGAAGCTTGAGGGTTAAGCGTATGAAATCCAACCTTGGTTGGAGGGATAGGGGATGTCTCCTCTGTCTTCCAAAAGCACCCTTGTCCTACATCAGAAGGGTCATTTAGGAATGAGGAGACTGCCTCTAAGTCTGGATTCAAATGCAGATAGCTACAGGATATAGAACAAAGGCAAACCAAATCTTGCTTCCCAGAAGTTTACAATCTAAAACATTTCATTTACATGAGTAATCCACATTTGCATTTATTCTACACAGATGTTGTGCTTTAAGATTTTATTTGATGTCTGATGGAAAGGGATCTGGGTTTAGAGTCAAAAGATTTAGAGATGAATTTCAGCTTTGTAACTTATTAATAGCTGTGTGAATGTGGACAACTATTCTTCTAAAATTCTTAAGAGTGTTGCTGGTGGAGAATAAATGCTCAATAACCATTAGTTATTATTGTTCAGTATTATTAACTATTTTCATTCACATCTTCGTCATTATTTTCATTAACTGGAGATGTGGTGTGTATCCCACGTGGTTCTAGGTTATCACAACATTAGTTTATTGTGACTGTTTTTGCCCACTGTAAGTCACATCTGCCTTGAAAGAGTAAAATAATCTGATCAACAGTTCAGTTTAAATTGGTTTCAACTCCACAGTGTTCCCATTTTTATTTTATGTAAATCTTATCCTTCTAGTAACTTACATATTGACAAGTAGGTGTGGTGGTCTTAAAAAATATAAATAACAACTACAGTTGGTGATGAAAGTACTGGATTAGATTGCATATCCACTAGAAAATAATACAATACTATGTTTCAGTTTGCAAATCATTTGGGGGTCACAATTGTCTCTCCTATTGTCAAAACAAGTTCACCAGGCTATAGAAATAAGAAAGAGGTGACTAACCATAGTAGTCTTTGAAAGCATTAATTATCAGTTCTTTGCCTAATTTAGATATGGCAATTTGTTCTCCAACACTGTCTTTACCAAATTTATCACCAATATTAAAAGTTGGAGGCAAAAGAAAAATCAAGTTCCTCCTATTTCACCCTGAAAATAAATGGTTACATGATTTCTCATAAGTGTCTCAAAATAGCAAAAAATAAAATTGTTCTTACGTAGTGAAGAATTACTTTTTCAAGTCCTTTTAAATTACTATCTCTTTGTTTGTGTGATTTTACCCTTTTTTATGGCAAAATTGCCCAGGGCCAACTAGTCATGCAGCAAAAATGTTTGCAGAGGAGAATTTAAGGTGAATCTACCAACTACCCTCTACACAGATTCCTAGAGCAGTTCACCATGCAAACTTGTCCTAATATTGATTAATGTGCATGTTCACCTGGTTAAGAACTCCCTAACTGGATGCTGTGCTTCTAAGTCTCTTTTCCTTCTAAAGTCTGCTGAAAATTGTTTCCAAAATTATCTTTCTGAAAATCTCCCTAATGTCCCTTATGACTATAGTATAGATTTGAGCCTCACTGGTGTGGTCTTGACCAAGCAGTTCTTTAATCTTTGAGAGGGAGTGGATGGAAGAGAGAGAAGATTGGGCCATAGCTAAATTTAGGTTTTCACCTTTAGAATGTTGACTTTTTATTATTAATTAATTTGGAAGAAAAGAAAATAATGACCAAATATGTCCCCATGCTTTTCATTGATTCGTTCATTCAGTGTTATTTATTGAGCACAAAACCAGCTGCTATATGCCCCAGAGATACAAAAGTGAAATGACAAAAGATTCCTAATATTAATGGACCTTAAATACCATTGGGAAAAGAGACATGAACCACCAAATAAACAGATAAGATGACAGTAAGTGATGACAAACTCTGTACCTTCTAAGGCTAACGTTATGGCACTACCAGGTATTAATCCAGGTAGACACACGTGACAAAACTCTCTGTCACCCATCTCCATGTCTATATTCTTTTTCTCCTATAAAATCAATCCTACCAACCTGAGGCAATTCAATTATTTGAAGCCTACCTGTACATTCTTACATGTGTGTTTGTGTGTCGATATGCATATGTTGATAGAATAGCTGCTGAACATAGAAACACTAGTTAAATCAGTCCTGTGAAGACCCTCAAAGCAGGGGTCTTATGCAGACACCTATCCCTCACTTCCTAACTATACAAACTATTCTCCCCTTGCCTTCAAATGCCCTGAAAGCTCTGCCTCTGGACACAGCTTCTCAAAGCTACCCTTCACTTGGCTGTTTGTTCATGATTTATAGACCTTCACCATGCCCTTTATAAAGTCAGAAATGTCTACCAATTCCTGTCTACAAAGACATAAGACGAATTCAGTGCATTATGTAGAACTTATCCAGTCTGGAATTAATCTTGCCAAGATGAAACATGGTATAGTCTTCCCTCCACTATATACGTAGAGCATTCCTGTTCCTGTAACACCCTTCCAGGCAAAAATGGCCTAACGTGATTAAGCAAATATCATTAATTTGTAAGAAAAACATCGGAGCGTTGTTTCCATGAGCCAAAAATATAACTTACCAAAACATATCAAACAACACCAAACCCTCTGCTGACACCACCACCTGGAAAAAGGGATGGGCAGATAAACACAGCACACCGCCTTCAAGAAATAGATATAAGGTGGTTCACGAGTCACTTACCAGCACCAGGAAGACAGCGAGCTCACCAGGTGGCTGGAAGGTAGTGACAGGCCATAGGGAGTTCTACTGCACTGTCCCAGATTGGGGTGAAGACCGGCTCTCTGGTGAGCAGGGCACCCCTCGGAGCTCTCACAGGTTCTCCTGATCCTTTCAGACACATCTCACCGACTGAGGACTGCATGGTCGAGATCCACTCAGATGCTGCCTATGACGGTTCCAAGATCCAGGGAATGCAATCCTGGAAGGAGCCGGCGGATGCCCAGCAGTTCGTGCTGTGCCCCGCCTTGACTGTCAGAGGCCAAAGCTGGACTGGACAGGGTGAACCTCGCTTTCCGACTTTTGTCGTAAAAGTGCACCTCCTCACAAGTTGCAACAGACTCAGCAAGCGCAGTGTTTTTTGAAAGTTCATGTTATAGCACTTCGCTTTTATGGGAGTCCTATATTGATACCTGTTTTTGCGACCTACTAGCTGGTAGAAACTCAGCGAGGAAGTGCACGTTTACGACAAAGTCGGAAAGCGAGGCTCACCCTGTCCAACCTTGCTTTTGAGACGAAGACTCGGGGCTACACTGAGTCGCCAGACCGCCTCACAGAGCTACTTCCAGAACTGAGCTCAACATCTCCCTGGAGCTCTAAACTGTCGCCAGCAGCATCCATGTGGATTTGGTTTCTTCTGTGCAGTTATCAGTTGAAGAGATGTGTCCAATAGGATAAGAAAAGCCTGCAAGAGCACTGAAGGGTGCCCCACTCGCTCCAAGGCCGGTCTTCACTCCAACCTAGGACAGTACAGGCGGACTCCCCCTGGCCTGTTACCGCCTCACAGCTGCCTGATGAGCTTGCTGTCTTCCTGGTGCTGGTAGGTGACACGGGAGCCACCTGATTTCTCCTTCTTGAAGGTTGTGTGTTTATCCACTTGTCCCTGCTTTTACCAGGTGGTAGTGCCAGTTGAGGCTATTATTTGATATGTTTTGGTAGGTTTATTTTTGGTTTGTGAAACGAACACGCTGATATTTTTCTTATAACTGGTGATAGTTGCTTAATCACATTAGAATGTTTTTGCTTAAGAAGGGTGTCACAGGAACAGGAGTGCTCTACTTTAGGAATTCTATCTTGGCGTCGGACATATCTTTAGTTCAGGACAAAAGACAATTCTGTCTTATATGAAATTCTGAGACTGATATCCCCAATGACACACTTATGTCTCACCCATCAAGGAGTACCAATGTATGGCATGACTGCCTGCATCACTCGTGGTGCCCCTTTGTGGTCTGCAGACAATTTTGTAAATACCCAACTTTTATACTTGCTTGTAAGTTCCTGGAAGTCGTGACCCATATATGATTTATCTCTGTTAGGAGTCACAGAGCTCATTAAACAGGCCTATAAATATTAGTCCCAAAGATAAAGTTTTCTGAATGACTGGTGGAAACTGAGAAAATATATCAGGGATTTTGAAGTCAGCCTATCATGGACTTAGCTTGACTGCTATCTCTGCTGGTAAATAATTCTGAAACCAATGAATACTCATTAGTACAGAATTGTGAAGATAAGTACAATGAGGTTTGTAAAGTATAAATTTAATGTCTTAGTATAGTAAGTGAATGGTGAATCCTTATAAACGATGGTGTTGTAATTATGTGACAAAACAAAAATGTCAGCATATCATTGACCTTTCCCTCTATGGTCTTCTGAAGCAAGTTTCCTTTCAATTCTTTTATGCCCATCTTGAAAAGAGAGCCATGCTTTGTAGTGTTAACCCTTTTGGATTTTCCAGATGCAAATTAGGAGAGAAAGAAAAATGGAGAACAAATAGCAGCCTATCTAAGACAGGGGTGAAATCTATATGTAGCAGCAGTAGTGAAGGAAATGGTAGAAAAATGTGATTCTGAAAATATTGCTGTGATGTGTGTATCTCCTCATATTTGTTAGTGTTGCTGTGATTTTTGTATTTCCTTTTAAATGTCTAAAACTATTTTGAAATTATTTCCTTGGCTGGTTTGAAATTGAAACCTGTAGGTCAAAATTTCTAACAAGTACCACAATTTGTACCTGTTCAAGAATACACAGATGCAAGAAATTAGCTAAAGAGATGTTTACTCATTAAGCACTTTTCTGCAGGGATTCACACCCATATAAGTGTACACTATCCTCCCATTAATATAGTACTGGTTTGTAGTCTTGATGGCTGGCTCTTAGGACACAGTGGTGGGTTGTCGTTGAATTCCAATGTGTTGAACGAGTTTTTGCACAGGCAGATTTGATCAACATTTTTGGTTTCTTCGTTCTTAATCTTTGAAAGTTAAACTTGCTAACTCCTGAACCATTTAGTGATATGTTAGGAGTAAAATAGTATAAACAAGAAAAAGACAGCAAGATGAAAGAGACTAATTTCCTAATATTTCAAGAGTAATTCAAACAAAGGTATATAGAAATCTTAGAATCCTGTGAGATGATCTTATCCCAGTTGTAGTTAATGAATAATTATTGAAATCATACTGTGGACAATGACTAAAGCAAATACTAAAAGGTAAACTGTTGGATTTAATCCTCCAAAATTATGTAATTGATCATGCTATGATCCACTACAAAGATCAAGAAACAGAAGATGCAAAGAACATAGTAACTCCCCTTAATAACATGGCTAGTTAGCAATAGATGTCTGATATCAGGTCATGGCACTCTACCACACAGTAGGTAATAACTACGAAGGTTCTGTTGAATTTCCATAGAGTTTTTGGCCAGACCAGCTTCTTGAGAATACAGGTCTCCATATACATAAATTATTGAGGGTTATAAATGGAAACAATGAAACATTAAGCCAAGCAACCAAGCACAGCATGGTTCCTTCTCACCATGGGTGGGCCCATACCCATGACCAGCTCTGGTGTTCTGACCCCATCACTCATAATTTCTCTATGGACTTAACTTCCTTATGCACAAGTTTCCTGTTTATGAAGTTGAGGCTCATTTTCAGTCAGTCTTCTTAATTTTTAGTGAATTTACTTGAATCCTTAAGTTGAAGCAAATAGGATTTGCCCAAAAGGTGGCTAGAGAAAAATTTAGCCTGTTTCCATCTGCAGAGAGAGTCATGCTTCTGAAGTAATGACATTAACTTGGACTTCAATGTAACAGTCTCTGAAGCCAGCTTTTTCTTAAATGGGGGGAAGGGCACCTAAAAGAATGAAAAGGTGAAAGGAACACTATTCCTTTCTGGTAGGAATATCAGCCACTCTGAACTCCTCTAAATAATAATGATATTCATAACTGGCCTGTGCACTAGAATAGCAGTGATTTCACCACTCACTGTCTTTGACAGTAGAATTCTAGTTTTAAGAATGCTGTGTTTTATTACACAAGTCATGCCTTTAATGCACAGCAGACTGTATTTTGAGTGGAGCCATCAGGCTGATAGAATATGGTGCCAATACTACACGTTTTCTCCATTGTATGCATTCATTTCTTTTATAGAATATGTTCCTTGAGTACCTCGTGCTGTGGCAGCTAGAAGCTCTTACAAAATTTAAGGGACATATATTATCTGTAACTGCTCACAACTATTGGCATTAAAACTCTAGTTACCTCCTCACCACAGGACCTTCTCCTACCAGATTTATCAGAAGTCAGGGTAGTTACTGAATCACTTTGTGTTCCCAGAGCTTTCTAGAAGTTGAAAGTCTAGCCAGTCCAAGAAGTCCAAAGGAGCCATTAGGGCATAAATCTTAATACAGAAAATATCACCAAAATCAATAGGATTTGGCAGGTCCTATCATATATCAAAGAATGTGGAAAACAGGAAAGAACTGGAACTCACCCTCAGTGACTTTACACCATAGTTCATTCACTTGTCACTCAAGCTAGTCTCCGATGCAGGAAATATTCTTGCCTTATTCCTGGAGTGACCATATATAATAGTGTTGGCGGCTGGGGCATGTGTATGTGTGCATTCTCAATTTCAAATATTCTGTCCTGCTGTCCTCATAAGTGTTCCTAGACTTGTCAGGCTGTGTGTCCAGACTTTTTGGTCAAGTAAATATGTTTCCTGGACTCACTTCTCACCATATCCATAGAGATATTGTGTATGTAACCTGACTTGAGTCTCTGAAGCCTCGCTGGGCTTCAACATTTCTTACCTGAAAGATGTTGGGGAAGTTGAAGGGCTGACTAGGTCCTTTTTTTATAAGCACTAGATGACATTTTTCAATAATATCTTATATGGAACCACAATATATGATACAGATGAAAGTAGGAATGTTCTAGTTGAAGTGGGTGACTCATCCCCTCATAAGCCTGAAGAGGTGTCCTCTCAAGCATTTTCTTAGAAACCTCAGCCTCTGGAACTTGTATTTGAAAATCCTTGGGCTAATGATCTCTAAACCTCTCCCCACTCGAGTGAATGTTCAAGGGTCTAAAAAGTGTGCTGAGTCCAAAAGAGCTGGGTGGACAGACATGGGAAAAGGTAGCTGGACATATAGGGGTCAGCAGGCAAAGCCAGGTTTAAGGACACTTATGCACACTAACTGATGATGATAAAATGTAACTAAACATTACTGGTCTGCTGTCCTTGGACATGAGATCTCTAGAGAAGTGACTTGCAGTTTGCTTGATGGCCAAAGGGAAGTGCAGATTAATGGATAATATTCTTTGTGTGTGAGAAGATTGAGTGCTAGGCTCAGTTTTGTCACAAACCTGCCTTATCCATCCATTTCTAAAACCCTGAAAATGTTCATTTGTAATGTGTGATCATCAGAAAGATCTTTTCCACCTTCAACAAATTCACAGTGATTGTACTGAGAGAGGTGAAATATGTTATTAGGAATTCAATCCCATTTCTAAAACCTATGGAGAAGAAAAAATAGCATGCATGTTTCATTTTTTTTCTCGTTTTCATCCCACCTGGACTCAGCTCTGTTGTATATTCTGATTGCCCTTGCCTGAGGTTCAAAATATATAAACAGCACTTTCAGGGGGGGGGGGGAAGATAATTCTCCTATATTTGGTAAAAAGCACAAAGAACACAGACATTGACTTAGAAACTTCCCCTTGTATATCCACCTGTCTTTTAGAGAATCTTGGAATAGGTCAGATGAAGTATTCACATCCAAAGAGAAAGACAATCTAAGGGCAATCTGTGAAAGAGATTTGGGAGCATTACCATATTTACACATCAACTCGGAAACCTTAAATAACCTGAATGCAATTAGCACTCACTTTAATGAATGACAGCTGATTCCTGGACTGTCCAGCTTATCCAAGAGCCAGTAGTATTCTCACTAGTTCAGAAACCTTAGATTGATTCGATTCAGTTCCACATGCTCTTCATCTCTATTAAGTAGATACATTTTTTGCCAAATATTATTAAATAGTAGGCACTAGTATTATCCATAAACCCAGTCCTCAGGCAATTCTTGTTCTTGTTAATGAATTACAGAGTCAAAGAAACAAATGTAGAAGCTCAGATATCCAAAGTGACTAAAGGATATTTTCTCCCAAGGACATCTGCTAACATGATGTGCTTTAGGATCATTCATGAAATTCTTCATGGTTAATTATGAATTGTTATACATAGAAAACTCAGTATTCATGTGTGTGATAGTTTTTTTTTTTTCATTCCCCCAAATACCTTTAGGCTTTTGTAGCTTCTTACTGTGCCTATAAATTTGTACAACTAAAAGGGAACTGAAGCCCTGTTTTTTAAACACTAATGAATTACACAGGGAACACTGATAAAAAGAAGCTTATGGGAGGGACAAGATGCTGCATTTCTAACAAGTTTTCAAGTGATTCTGATGCTCAAATCAAGCTTTGAGCGGTAAAAGCCCAAGAGTTCACCAATTCTAAGATTCAGAGATATATATTTCATTACCATGATTATGATATTTTGATGTGTGGGCTCCATTAACGTGATCTTGCCCAATTGTTTAACTTCTCTTAGTTTCCTTAGATTACTACAAGAAAACATGAGCTTAGACGTAGTGTACATGTGGTGCTACAGTACTGCCTAAAGCCCAGGGAGAGCTAGGAAATGTTATTGCTTCAAGGGCAGACTTTTCAAACCTCCACTGAAATAGTAGCAGATATTATGAGATCTAGAAATCAGGATTGAGAAATACATATTTATTTATGCTTCTTTATTCAGAAATAATTTAAGGCAGCTGCTTGTTAATTTTTTCTTCAAGTATCCATGTCCATACAGCTGGCAGGAATATCAATATAGACTCAGGAACAACTTGAAATGTGTGTATAGCAAAAATGGGTATACTCCAGGTAAATTTGAAGTAGCAGACTGTTAACATTGCTGACTGTCTTAAAGTCACTTAATTGATGGTACTGATGATAATATTAACTCCTTGCATTTAGTTTATTTTCTAAATCTTTGGATTTGAGTTAAGAGTTAGGATTTGAAATTCAGTACAAACTGAGTAACAGACTGTATGGGTATATGTTAGGATTTGAAATTCAGTACAAACTGAGTAACAGACTGTATGGGTGTATGTGTAGGTTTTCTGTTATGATCCCCTAATATTTTTACAATTAAGATCACATGGAGAGTATTAGCAAGCCCCACTAACGTACTTAATGATAAAGAATTTCTTTGATTAAAATTCCAGACAAATTAGCCAAAGGACTCTCAGAAATATTATAGTTGAGGAATGAGAATGTGAATGACAGTGTTTAGGTTCGCTAGGGATGTTTTAACTATGGGTAGGATTCCCAAGTAAGTGAAATGTTAAGAATGTGGCTTCTCTGAACAAATAAATACTTTTTGAGGTAACAGAACCTGGAGGCTAACATGTAAGTGTAAGAAGCAGTAAATCCCTTTCCCAATCCTGAGCACTGATCTGAGACATGGTTACTTCTAAATCATTTCATCCCTACAGTTTCCCCCATGTAAAGGGAGGATTAAAGGTGCCCATCTCACCTCCACAAAGATTTGACACAAATTAATTATGGTTTATAAATGATTGCAAAGGACTATGGCCAAGAAATATGTATGACAAAGGGATGTTTACACACACCCATGCCCTCGTTGGAACATAAGTAAATGCCAGAGAAAATCGATGACAAATATCACAAGGCAAACTGTTTGCTCTAGAAGTGAGGGAAAGGTGATCTCCTACAGGAAGATGAGGGAGAGTTTAGTTCACAGGCAGTATGAGTGTGCATTTGATTGAAAAAGAAATGATGTCTAGGGTTCAGAACCTGGAGGAGGGTGGCTATTAACACGAGTCTGTCAATCTGAAGTGGTTGGATTAAAAACAATTAGCAAACATTTGTTCATTCATTATTTTCTCAGTAAACCTTCATTGAGAAGCAGGATGAGCAAAGCAGTGCATGTGCCAGAAACACCAAACCAAATGAGCTGTGTATTGTCCTTTATTTCAAGAAGTCCACAGTCCATGAAGAGACCCAAATATAAACATGTCGAATAAGGATCAGAGTTGGCTATCAACAGTACCATGGTAGACTCAAATACAAAGCTGCTCCAGGAGTAAAGAGGACAAGTACATGTTTAAATCACACCCAGGGATGGAAACTAGATCTTTGGCGATCATGATTGAATGGAACTAGATTAAATCTGTTTGCCTCATTGAAGAAGTTCAATGAGAAATCTCTCAGCCAACCAAATGTGGTAAGAAGCTGAAGTGACTCCTCCCTGTGCTTTTCTGTTTAAGTAAATTCTCTCTCCAATAAGGGAGCTGAAGACTTGAGCAGAAACCTTGCCATGTGGGGCATAAGGGAAGTAACCAGGACTTCAGAAGGTTTCAGAGCTTTTCAGCTTATGAGTTTTGCAAAGACCCCTTTGGGCTCCTCCTGTGTCTATCTCTTCCTCACTAATCAGAGAAACTATTTTTTTCCTGTTTTGCATAGTGTTCATCCCTGTGATAGTCCAATTAAAGAATTCTATGGACAAAGGGTTTAAGAATCACTGCGTAGTGTTCAGGAAAACCTGTCTTAATTAAAAAAAAAAAAAAGAATCAGTCATCTATTTGAATATCAAGTTTCCTTTTCTCAGCTTCTCTCCATATCAGAGCCCTAGTGATTCGCCTTGATATTCTGGGACCTCTCTCATCCCCTTCCTTCAGCCAACTACCCCGTTGCCTATCAGAACTCCACTCCACCAGGAAATGACTCTCTATCCTCAGGTGTCTTTTTCTGAAGGTAGGCAATTCTGCTCTATTTTTTTTTTTTTTTTTGAGACTAAATCTCGCTATATTTTGCCCGTGGAACCGCAGGCTCTTGTTGCCTGGGGTACCACAGACTCAAGCAATCCCCAGCCTCAGCTTCCCAGGTAGCTAGGATTACAGGCGCACACCACCACACACAGCTATTGTTTTTGGAACTAGGTCTCGCTATGGGCCCCAGGCGGGACTCGAACCGCAATCCCTAGCCCCGGCCGCTTCATAGGCTGAAGCTTACAGGCACAAGCCACCGTGCCTGGCCAATTCTGCTCTTTAGTCAAGCATTGTAAGGTGTTAGCTAATGGTGACCACTTTGTGGGGAAAGAGCTTTCACAATGTGTTCAAAGCAGCCAGTTCCTCTGTCTACAGCAGATGAGTACTGGCCATGATTGTCAGGGCAAAGATGTGTTGAGCCATGTTGCGGTGAATACAAGAAGAGCTTAGGATGATGACCTCTAGATACTGCAGCTGCCATATGTCTTGGAACCCTTGAGCTGTTCAGTGAGGAAGAAGAACTCAAGGAAGACAGGAAGGAGGAAAATAGGTAAGAAAACATCCATAGAGGAACTGATGAAAAGTCACTCAGGGAGAGGTTAAGAGATTGTCTCAGTCAGTGCCTAGGAAGGAAGGGTACAAAACTATCAAAGCTGATAGCATTGTTTGCATATACTAGAAAACTGAGTCCCCCCTGAAACTAAGAAGTGTTATTCAGAGAAGGAGAGATCAAGAGACAGAGAGAGAATATAACTTTTCCCACCAAATCACTTTTACCTAACAGTTTAGGTCAGTTTCAACTAGGTCACAAGGATGTGTGTATCTTCAGAATAAAGTCTTTAATCGGCTGATGGATATGAAAAAATAAATTGCTGTGGCAAAATGTAATAAACGTTAAAGGGAAAATGATGAGGGTAATATAACTACATTGATTTAACTAGGATGATATAGAGGAATTGTCTATTTTATAGGTTTCTAGATGTCTATTAGTGGCTCTGTATTAAGGAATAGGGCTGTTCTCTTGATATACTTAAGAGCTGTCAGTGATTCCTATTTCACAGTCCACTGCTTCAATTCAGAAAGTGTGTTCCAGCCCTTGGTGACCCCATCCCAGAGGCATTGGAGGGTGACCAGCTGCCAAAGGTTTGCGTTCAGGCAGCTATTGGGTAAGCAGCTGTATTATTCAAAATTGGGCTGCATTTAAGAGAAGCCAACCACGTCAGCCACCTCCCCCGGCCCTGCCACCTTGAGAGACTGCAGTGTCATTTGTTTTAATCACTCCTGGCATTGGGCTCATTATGTCCTGATCTTCTCTGGAGAGAGTAGCCTCCTTGGTGGGTGGAACTAGTAATTGAGGACACTTAGGGAACAGGCATCATGCCAATCCCTGGGGGCATATGTCCCACAGAGATAGGGCACCTTCTCAGGATAAAGTAAGAGACATGAGCTTTAGGCATAATGTCACTTTTATACTATGATAACGTCACTGACCTATAAAATGTACCTGGTAGTCCCACATGGTGCACTGAATTAATCCCAATCTATTATCAGAGAGGAAGGGGAAAAAAAACTCATCATTTATGATCACTCTCTGGGCTCCACACACTGTGCCAGTGTTGACTCATTTAGTACCCACATTAATGCTTTTCCAATAAGATGGCATCTTTCTATCAGAGACCTAATGGAATGGAATGTTTTTTTCCTTCATACCTAAGTATCTTTAAAGATATTTTTTCTTATTTCTTCTAGTTCATGTTACAAAGGCCATTTGGCTGTATTTCAAGTGCCCGGACAAGGACAAAGCACTGGGAGGCTCTAGACTTGACTCAGCAGCCTTAGACTATGTTGTTGGTACAGGCACACTTTCTCTCTGAGCTCCATTGATATTTTCAGTGAAGGTCAAAATGCTTGACTAAGGCAGTGGTTCTCAATGGGGAATGATACCCCTAAGGGGACATACAGTGATAGCCAGAGACAGTTCTGACTGCCAGAACTAGTGGGGAGATGGTGCTGGTGGTAACTAGTGGTTGGAAGTCATGAGACTCTAGACCCTACCACAAAGCACAGGACCATATTCCACAGCAGTGAAGCATCCAGAAAAAATGTCACTAGTGCTGACTTTGAAACATGTGATGGAAACATCACAAATGATGTTTCCATTCCTCTTTGACTGGCGTCACCAAATGCTTTCTGCCCCTTCCCCATGTTCTAGACCTGAACTGCTCTCTGACCAGAACATGGAATACTTTCCCACTTCTCTGCTGCTCCTGCTTTTGCTTCTGCTGCTCCCAAGATACCATGGTGCCATCCCTGTTCGCCTCCACTGTTGAGATACTGCTTGTTCTTCCAGGCTAAGTTCAAATGAGAGGGAACGTTCCTTTCTTACTCTCCTACATGTTGGTCAGTTCATCTGCCTAAAAATGAAAGTCAAAGATATTTTGGATCTTTGACCTCAAACAATTTCCCCAATTTTTACCCATCATTGAGGTCTTCTGTTAATATTCATAATGACTCTCATTTATTAAATTCCCTTTATCTGTTTGACATTGTATTTTCTGAAGTTTATTTTAAAAGGTATGTCACTTATTCTTTACAAAGCCTAATAAATAGTATCCACATTTTACAGCTAGGACCTGAGGCTTGTAGATGTCACATAATTTATTCAAGATAAACTTGGATTTCTCAAATACATTATTCAACCTTCATGCTACTAAGTGAGTCCTAGATTCAAAACCAGATAAATATGACTCCAAACCTGTGAAACTGTCCCTCCTGTGTTTTCATGAATGGTAAAACCCCTCTAATCTACTTATTATAATCCAACATTCACAGCTATTGCTAGGGACAGCTTGTTAGATAAGTAAGTAATCTTAGCATCCTGTACCAATCAGTCCAGCAGCCACAACTCTGAGAAGTGAATAGGGGCTAGGAGATGAACTATCCAATTCCTGTCCCAGAGAGAGAAATCATAGAAAAATTTCTCATGATTACAGCAAACTAATCATCAGGATTGCCAAACAGCTTCTTGTAGAAAGAAACTAGTTGATGATGTAGAACTCACTACATTAGACGCCTTTGCAGCATAATCAATTATCTCCAAATTTGTGTGTCCCCATTTCTCCATATAAGGAACTCAGAAGCAGCTTAGCTGGGAGTTTCTGGTTCAGCCTCTCTTCCAAGGTTTCAGCCACATAAAATGCTTGACTGGGACTGCAGGATTTGTTTTCTAGATGGTTCAGTCACATGACTGGCAAGTTGGTTCAGGGTGTTGACAGAGGGCATCCGCTCTTTGTCATGTGGGTCTCTCCAGAGGGCTGTTTGAGCGTCCCCTTACAAGGCAACTGGCTCATTCCAGAGTGAGTGATCCAAAAGAGAGCTTGGCAGAAGCCAAGAGAGCTTTTACAACCTGCCCTTGGAGGTTACACAGCGCTGTCCCCACACTTTACTATTGGCTGAAGAGGCCAGTGAAGAAGATAATGCATAAAAATGTATATCACAGGATCCCAGCTCATCATGGCAATATTATGACATGAATAAACTAAACTGGAAAAAAAATCCAGTTATACAAAAGATTCTCTGTACTGTCACACACACACACACACCCAGGCTTGAGAACATGTTGCTGTGTGAAACCTTCATACCCATGTTAATTGAATCTAGGATGATTTGGGTATGAGGATAAGACTCAAAGTAAAATACAAAGTTTGTGTGCCATGTCAAATTCTGCAATATCGGGACAGTTTCAGGGAGTGGAAAGATTAAGTGGATTATTAAGGTTCTAAAGTTCTCAAAAAAATGGCCAAGTACGGAAAAGCAGTGACAAATAGAAATAAAATTGGGGACCAGTAGCAAAAGACAAAATAAAATTGTTCTTGTTTCCTTGTAGGGGAAATTTCCAATTGGATTTTGGCTAAAGTGTGCTTCTGATAGAGAAAAGACTTAAACGAATACAAAAGCACACTAGGTAGTCTGCAGCTTCCCACAAAACAGAAGGCAGGAGGATTACAGTCTGAAATTCTGAGAAGTCACAATGGAGAGATTGACACCAACAGGGAGATAGTGGTGGTTCCAGTGCAAAAACCAAAGAGAATTATGTATCCCTCATAAGACAGTATATTTTATTCATATTTATATGAAATTTGTGGAAATGAAGTCAACATGGATTGGCTCACCTTCAGTTGCACCTTCCTACCATGAGAAAGAAGCAGTTTTTCAGTGTCTGCATTATATGACAAGATTACCCAACAAGTTCTCCCTCATTAGCCATTGTCCCATGATACTATAATATGCTTAGCACATAACATAAGAGATACATTATTTACTACTAACTAAACTCCTTAGTATAACTTTGCATTAGAAGCACTGTTCTCCATTCTCATCTTTCACACATTCTATACCCCTCTTTGAGGGAGATCTGCTACTTGAATACCCAGAAAACTTACTCTCATGGGGAAATCAAAGAGTAAATAAACTTGGGCAAAAATGTTATTGGTGGTTAGCATATGAAACTAATGTTAGAAATACAGTAAAATGAATAATATTCATCAAAGTAACAGATATGAGGTAGAGATAAGAAAATTTGAAAATGTCCAGGTTACCTTGGATTTAACCGTCTCATCACTTACTGACTCTGAAACTTATTTGTATTATTTGATTTTTCTGTGCTTTGTTTCCTTTATCTAAAATCAGAATATTTATAGTACCAACATCATAGGGTTATTGGAATCTTTAAATGAGCTGCCACTTGCAAAGAGCTTTGACTGATTCCAGGCAAATAGTGTGCTTTTAATAGACATTAGTATTAGCTGAGAACTAGGTCAGAGTTTAAAACATATTATTCATAACAATTACCTATTATGACATTCGTTTTTCTTTAAATGTTTTAACAAGATATTTATATATTTTATGGAAATGATCCAAATAATTGTTGGACTAGAGCAGACATCTTTTATCTCAAGGGGGGAAAATGAGTCATACTAGGCTAGATCATATTAAAGTTAAACAGTATCACTCCCTGGTGGCAGACTGGCTGAATTACAATTTCCTAAAAGAGGTGTCTTTGTAAAACAATTTTTGGTTGTTGACACTCCTATGTGAGTCCAAGTGGTGATTGTCCAAATTGCACAATTGTAAAAGAAAAGAAAAGAAAAACTAAAGGTACCATTTCCTGGACCTTTCTTAGCAATGTGAAGACATCAGTAATGAATTGGACTTATTGAATATTGTAATTGCCTAGCTCATCTTGTTCAGATCTGCCAGTCAGTACCTTAGAGAGTCCATCAGCCTAAGTCTTTTCTGAAATAAACTAGGCATGTACCTGCCAGGAATGGGGTATTTGGTGTCACTTGTAAAACTCAAAAGAAAAGCTTTTCTCATCTCTTTGCAATGTGCTTAGCAGATTAAGAGTTACTACACTGAGAAAACAGGGAACTGTAATACCACACTCTGCAGTTTGTGCTTTCAGGCAGTCCCAGGTCTCAGTATTAATAGATTTTCCACTCCAAGTGTTCTTACTTGAGTGACTGCAAGTTAAACTGATGAAAGGAGAGTAGCAATTACTACCCAGACATGTTCTAGTGGACAGCTATCTTTCCCCAAGCCTTTTCTCTCTTTTTTCTTTTCTTTCTTTCTTTTTTCTTTTCTTTTCTTTTCTTTTTTTTTAAGAATCTTCCTTGTCATTTACTTCTATCTGGAAAGTGAGTGATATTGAATAAAGATGCTCCTAGTATTTGGGAGATAATTTTTTCCCTTACTAACTAACTCAGATCAAAGCAATTTACTTGAAGCTACTTCTCTGACTGCTCCCAGGACTGTCTCCCAGCACTGATTCTTCTCCCCAAAATATCAAAGAGAAATTACTTAATATCAAACATCTCCAGGTTAGATCACAATACTTAGTTGCACTTCTGTTTAGCTTACCCCCCAGAGCAATCATCTTTAACCATGATGTAGGTCAAAATCACCTGAGTTTTTCAAAGTAGGTAAATCTATGCCCTATCCTCACCCCCAAAGACATGCTAACTCAGAAACCGCAAGTGCTTGGCCCAGGGATATGCATTTTATCAAAAGTCTCTGGGAATCTATGACACACAGGCCTTAATGTGCAATGCTAGCCCACATCACCCTGGCAAGGAAAATATTCTCCTCAAAGGCTGGAAGCAGGCAGAAACCTCACTCTGCTCATCTGAGCTTTGTTGCAAGACTGCACCGAAGCAGATGCAAAATAGACCCAGGCCTTTCTCCTACAGTTCTTTTTTCCAATCTTTCTTTTTCTTTTTCTTCCCAAATTAAATAGGTTTCACTTCTCAGAACATGCACAGAATTAAGAATCAGAAAATGATGCTTCAAAAAAGAAAGGTGTATATCACATGAACAGAATAAGGACCATATGATAAGGTGAAGGAGCTACAGTTCCAGGACCACAGAGTCCCAAGACTTCAAAATATATTAAAGTTAGCTGACATTGGCTCTCTAAACCACTCTGTAACCTAGCCACAATTCTCAGAGCGTGGTCAGGAAACCTCCTGGGGAAGCATGAGACCTTCTCAGGAGTTTATGCAATCAAAATATTTTCATAAAAATACCAAGACACTAGTTGCTTTATTCACTACATTGACATTTGCACCAATAGATCAAAGCAAAGCTGACTTTTTAGCTTTGTACCCATTGTACCCATTACTGACACACACACACACACACACACACACACACTTGCAGTGAGTTAACAAAATGCCTGTTTCACATAAAGATGATCTCCAAGAAGTAAAGAAGTAAATACTACTTGTTTTATTAATTTTTGATTCTTTGTTACCTGTCATTTTGGTTTTACATGTGATGAAGTGGGAGGGACTGCCACCCACACAGCTCTTCCGCAGTGTAACAGGGAATAATGGCTCTCCAGGAAATGCACTTTGTGCAGTTATCTGAGTTGTGAACTAAACTAGGTGTTTGCTGATGAAACATTTTTTCAGGAAAAAGATGACTGACAAACTGTGGTTATTCAAACTTGGGTATTTGGTGGTGTTTTTTTGTTTTCAGAAAAATGAAGTGAATCTGTCAATCATTGAAAACAATCGATAGTATTTACCGCTAATGATAAAACTGAGATAGACAAAAGAAAACATGGTAACAGGAGAAATACAGGGACCACAAGAAGATAAACAAAAAATTAAACTTTAAAAAAGGGAAAACAATTTTGGAAAACTTACTAGTTTTTATGTTACTATGAATAGCAATCGATTATTAGCCAGCTAAACAAAAGCCCTTCAATGTTTTAGTGCTTCTCACAAATGTTAAGAAATCTTAAAACCAAGTCTAAAAACCACTGTACTACTCAGTAGATAAGTATTTAAATTCCCTACAGAAAATCTTAAAGATGAAGGGATGCTGAGAAGAAGGGGGATAAAGAAGTGAACTTCCCCTGTTCTTACTGAGGAGTAAAACTTGGGAGACAGAGCCTTGGCAGGATTGTTAAAAGTCAAGTAGGAAATTCATGGACCATTACCTGAGAAAAATAATAATGCACATGAATCTCCATCTGGTTTTTAAAGCCTCCTTCAGCATCCATGTCAGGGGGCACCAAGTCTGTGAACACTTCCAATGAGGCAGAACCCTTGACTTCAAAGAAACTCTTCTATTTTTGCAATGATTGATTGTTAATAAATTATTTCCCCAAATTTATTTCCTTATATGTTAGGATGGCTGAGTGGCCTCAGGCACCAGACTCAAGGAATGATTCCCAAATTTATTTTCCTTTGACTTGTTTCTGGTGGTCTGGGTTTTATCCCTTGAGACCACACAGAATGAGACTTATTCTCATATTAGCCTTTCTAAAGAAGAGGGCCTGTGTTTTCCTGATCAGAATACTCCCAATCTCTGTAACAATTTTCCCCTCTGAAATAATATGTGGGTTAGTTGAAACTGCATCTCTAACATTTTTTTTTCCTTTAAATGTGTCTTGTTTATTGATGTAGCACCTAAATCATGAAACATCAAAGAAAGGCCAATATTTCAGGCATGAACTGATTAGTACAGAAGTGGGCTGTTGTCTCCCTTTTCCAAGGAACCCTTTAGAATTTGAGGGTACCAGACTCTTCAACCTTTTAAATTCATATGTACAGTTGGTATCAGATATCTCTAAGTTCCTCATTATTGTTTATTTGTTCACATATTCCCACTAAACCTTATCTCACCCATCATGAATAAGTGAGATTGCATTTTAGTATTAAATGTAGGGACCTTAAACTCACTATATATTAAATGTTATCTTGTTAGAACTGACATGCCAATATCACTTACTTAATACTCTTTGAATCACAGGTCTAGCCATTCAATACATCACGTTACTTTCTAATATGAAGCATCCAGTTTAGATGTTTATCCAAGTCACTCATAAAATATTTAACAGAATAAAGTCCTTTAATACTCTGCTGAAATGTTTCTTCTATATGAGATGAGCCAACTCATACTAAAGTCCAGATGTACTGTCTATGACATTTTCTGGATTCACCAAAGAAAATGTCCTATTTTTGAAAATTGCAAACAAATATACTGATTGCCTGTTTTTCAGCATTCCTACCATTTTCATAGTTCCTTGAAAATTCCCAATCATTTTACAGATGTTAGAATAACCTTTCCAAAAATCTCTCATTTGCTGAGGGTGTAAGATAGGCATAAACTCGCTTAATATTATTGGGTCTACTCTCTTTACCACAGAGATCATTCTTTTTGACAGAGGAGAGAAAATATAATAATTAAAAGAGGTGTGAAGTTCTCTCATTGATTAAAAAAAAACAATTTACAATTTGTCATGAGGTCCAAGCAAAGGGTTTATCCTATTTCAGTACTTTTTTACCTCCAAAAAGGTGGAATTGGCCCCAGTTCGTTTTGTGATTTAGTGTGTTGAATATTTAGCTATACCAACTCTTTATATTCAGTATTAGTTGTCTTTGTTTCCATTATTTTTTTTTCAGAGACTTCTTTGTGCAAGAACACTGATAAAAAGTTGTCTACTTTTCTTTAATAGAATTTCTAATTTTACCTTGTGTCTCCTGCTTGGGTGTATCTTTAATGTAAATGTTTTCATATACCTTCTAAAAAATCTAATATTCCTCTTAGTCAGACCAGTGTTTTGTTCTCTGGATATTAAAAGAACCAAAATTATATTGTCATTTTTTTCCACCAAGTTTCTATCAGTTCCAACAAATTCTTGTTGACTTATAGATAACAGTAGTCACACTATTTTCTGGGTCCTATATTTATAGAAAATCATCAGAAACATAATTGGTTATTTGTAAAATCCTTTGCTTTTGCCTAAATGAAACATCCTAGAATTGTCTGCCTGGCTGAAGTTTCCTACTGCCAATAAATCATGTTTCTGGGCTAGGTTAGTTAGCAGATAAGAAATATGCCACCTACTTTTCTATTTGACTGGGTGACTTATAATGCAGCTGTTTAAAGATATCCACCTAATTTCATTCCCCTTTTATTTTTTTGTAAAGATGCAAATATTGAGGTAATATTGATTTACATTAGAATATGTGCCTTAGGAATATATATTTACACCTCTACAAATGTATGTTATTTCACTGTATCCACCACCAAAAGCCACAGTAATCATACATTGAACCTCCTTTTGATTCCACCCCACTATATCCCCATTCTGGTACTCTTAGTCCTAGTCCAATGTGCTCTTCCCCTCCTGTTTTCACCTCTTTCTCCCTCCCCCGCTCTCCCAGATGCCTCAGATCCATGGTCAAGCTTTGTCTTTATCTGCTCTTTTGTTTAGTTTCTCTATATTCCTTAAATAAGCAAAACATTAGACTTCTTTCACTTTCAATACTCCCCTCCAGCTCCATTCACATTGCCACAAATGAAGTGACTTTATCTTTTTTGCTCACTAAGTAGTATTCCATTTTCTCATGGCCACGAATTTTCCACTCTCCGTTTCTTACAATTCCAGTCAAATATGTCTTCTTGCTTTAGTTACTCCCACTCCAAAATGCTGTATTTTCTGAGTTTTCCCTGTCTAATATTCATTCTTATAATCGCAAACTACCAGGTCTGAAGGACACTTGTGAAGTCTTTATTTTATTGCCAGATGTAATAACATATATTCTCCCCATTACTTGGTTATCCTTTCTGTGGCTCTGTCCAGGCATTTGAGATACATGAGGATAACTTCTAAACCCTTTGTTTATATGGACTGCTTACTCCCTAGCACCACCACTATTGTCTTCACACCCTACATATTAATTACTAGCTTGAAGCAGATTAAGAAAACAAAAATATGGTACAAAAATATGGCAAAAAATATAGTAGAATATAGTAGAAGACCCAGGAAGGCCTCTTTAATCCTGTTAAAACTGTGGCAGACCTAGGGCTGGTTCTCTTTTTTTGAATTGCTAGGTTAGAAATAAAAGTAGCACCGAGCTTGTTGGTACAGGTACCATCAACATGAAAGGGAAAGGATCTGGGGGGAGGGGAGAGAATATGAGAAACTGCCTTTGTGAAATGTTATTTGCAAATGTGTCAGTAAATATTGAGCCCTAGATGGCTCAGTAAAAATAGCACCCCATCATTATTATGGCAGTATCAGTATTGGAAGAGAATATTTTTCAGCATTTCATTAACATGAATTGAGCCTCTGTGGCCAAGAATTGTAGATGCACATCTCACTGTAGGAAATGCCTTGTCCAAAATGACCCATTCTCTCAGGCCCACAGAGGGGCACAGCTGGCCTGTTATTGCAGCACTCTTATTACTGTTGTCATCACCATTAGCATCTCAAATTGACTAATTATTCACAGTGTGTGAGGCACAAAGTGATATTCCTATCTGCAGGATTGTGACATAACATCACTCGCAGGAGTGTGTTCTCAACACCCACATTTCTGGATGAAGGCAAGGGAGTGTATCTCAGTTATTAAAGAGCTTCCTAATGATTTATTCTCTAAAGTTTCCCCAATAACTTTTGAGACCCTTATATCTTTGCAAATTAGCAGGTATTGCTTTTTCTGAGCTAGTGCCCAGCATGAAGCTCTCAATGCTATTACGATGTTATGCATTTGCCCCTTGGATCAATATCACGGGTTCCATTAAGCTATGCTTGGTGTCCTGGTTGTTACCTATCCTTGGTGACATCCTTTCTCGGCTTCCATTTTCAAACCTCTGCAGGCACAATTCAAGGACCTATCAAGTGTACCGAATTATGGAAGTTTTATGCAGGATTCCTTCCATTTTCCTTGCAATGAGCTTAGGAATCAAAGTGAGTACAGTATTATAGGTCCAGAAACAAACCAGCATGTGAGGTTATTTTTCTGAAAGAAAAAGTTAATGATGTAAGTTGATGAGAATGTTAAGGGGAGACGTCAAATTCTTGTCTCCCATGTCTGTCCCTGGTGACGAACTCATTCACTTATTTTGTCTTTGCTTCTGGAAAAATAGTTCATAGTCTTTTTCCTTTCTTCCCCTCCCTCCCTCCCTCTCTCCCTCATTCTCTGCCTCCCTCCTTCCCTCTTCCTTCCTTCCTTCCTTCCTTCCTTCCTTCCTTCCTTCCTTCCTTCCTTCCTTCCTTCCTTCCTTCCTTCCTTCCTCCTCTTTCTTTTCCTACCCTCTGCCTCCTATTCATCCCTCTCTCTCTTTCTCTCTCACACGGAAAGAGAGAGAAAGATCTCTAGTTGTTCTTGAGGGGTGGTCAATGAACCACAACAGTCTTTAGCATTCTACTTAAAACTGAGTTATCACTGCAGAAACATGCATTGTATGCCTATGCAAACCTTTATATGGAATTACAAGTGATTTAAAGCCCACCCCCAGCCATTCATAGACTCCCCAAGTATTTAGTAGATTAATAGACCCTAGGTTCCAGGATTCTTTTAGATACTTAGTATCTCACAAAGGAACAAGTCATATCACTCTAGAAAAGAAGGAATAAAAATTATATCTCTGCCACATTTTCAACTCTTATTAAGGTTCAATTAATACATGTAACATTCACCCTTTCTACGAGCACATCTCAAGTAGAACCATCATCATAAATACAATAGAAAATATCTCCAAACCCTTAAAGTCTCTGCTGTGGCAAAGCACTTCTTTTTCCCACCCTTCCTAGACAATAGCAGACCTGAGTGTTGTCTCCAAAGTTTGATCATTTATGGAAAGTGATATAAGTTATAAGTTAACCAAGACAGCAAGCCCCTTTTATGTTAGACTTAGTTCACTTAGATGAATGCATTTTACTTTTTCCAAGGGAAAGTATAAAGAGAGAGTTGCTGTATGAGCATAGTTACCATACCTGAACTATGGGAGATGATTGTTTCCCATTAGGTTTTGAGATTGATTATCAGGTTTCCATGTGTATTGGTTACCTATTAAAGAGAATGCCATCCTGTGCAGGTTCTTACACATATCACAGGTCTGTTCCTTCTTACTACTGAGATTCATGCCATTGTGTGAATGTATCACAACTTGTTAAATTTTGACTTCTTTGGTAGTGCATTTTATTTTTATGAGTATCATTCTCCCAAGTTTTACTGGATGTAGGCCCAGTAGAAGTGGGATATTCTTTGGCTCTATTAGGAAAATGGTTTTCCTTACTTCTCCACTGAGAATGAAATAGGACTGGCAGTTTTCAATAGTAATTGAAAACCTGTTATGTGGTAAATGCTATTTTGGACATTTTCTTATTTAATCCTATAAGCTTCTTGGGAAATAAGAATTTATATTCCCATCTTGTTAGTTGGGGGAAACAGAGATTAACTGATGCCTAAGGCACTAACAAGTAGCAGAAACTAAGTTCTTTGATTTCAGGTCCAGTATTCATTCTTGATTTTCAGAATCTCTCAACCAACTTTGATCATTTGCTGAGGATAACAAAGAGCTAGAGAAGTGAAAATTCAGAGCATGTGGAGAGACAATTGATAGCCCACATAGACTAACCAATGTTTCCATTCCTATCCACCTTCTTGCTCGTACTCCCCACCACACCAATCTGTGTCTGACCACAGATCTTCTCACTCAGTAGCTGGATAAACTGAGTGATCCCTCAGAGTCATCAGAAACAATATCAGTCATTTCAGAAATAAAACAGAAAGTTCTAGAGAGAGGAAGAGCCTCTCCTTTAAATCTAGGGGAGAGGACTTTCTTTGGCCCTCTCTACTTCAGTGATGATACTGCTGAGTCAATTATTCAGCTCATTTAAGTTCTCAATGGGACACAATAGAGCTGCATTCTCTATTTCCCAAAACAGTAAGAGGTGTGGGGACCCAGGCAGGGTTATATATCTGGAATTGGTCGAGCTCAGGATAAAACACATGTCCTTCTCCCCCCGTGTGCTCGTGGCCTGGAGGTTAACATTCAACTATCCTAGGGCCTAAGAAATTGCCTCCTTTGCTAGAATTAAATGAAATCTAATGAAACAGAAATCCAGGTCAGTGCAGTTCACTATCAAACCTTCAGCTGCTACATTGCTGGCAGCTTTCGCTTATAATAATTAAACAGAAAGTCGTAGGCAGGCAACAGTGAAATCCATTGCTAATCTTGCCCCTTGTCAGCCTATCTTCCTAAATGTTCCTTAATTAAGGTTTCTAAATGCTCTGCGTTCCCCCTGCACCCATGGTACCACAAAGAAGCCGACTGCTGTAGGGATGCCCAGTAACCAGAGGTGGAAGGTCTTCCATAGCTGTTTCCCATCTGGAACATTAAAAAAAATCAAAGATAAAAATCCAAGAAATGGAAATGCATGCGAGGAATGAGCTGGGAGATAGGGACAGAGAGGATTGGGAGGGATTTTTTTTTTTCTAGAGGATTTTGCTTTAAGGATTCTGAAGGCGTATCGCTGGCTTTATCACGGCTTCTCCGACACACCAGGGAGTGAATGAAACAGCTGTCACATTTAAACACACACAGCGGTAATCCTCCACTGAGCACAATGCCAGGATAGAACAGAAAATCTATCAACACTTACAATGCATTCTATTTATTTAGCAACTTGTCCCCTTTTACCAAAAGTTCCATCTGTGGGGTTGAAACTGAGTCCACATGCCACTGGTGGCTTTTTGTGGTTTGGCAGCTACTGCAGGAGGGAATGTGGGAAGTGGTCAGAGACAGTGGGTGTTTGAAGTTGTTAAAATCACTGGGACTTCAAGCTGGGATTTTAGGGTGGCCAAAGGTCTATGGCAGAGTGAACCTATGGGCTCTTCACATCAAGAGGCAAAAGGAATGTGAGAAGTGCCCTAATCGCCCCTACTTCATCCTTCTTCCCTTTGCCTGAATCTTTATTTAAAAGAATAGTCACTTCTCTATCCATCACTGGCTCCATCTCCTCTCAGGACAGGTGTACTGACACCTAAGGAAGGCTTTGAAGACAACAAAAATTTTCAATGTCAAGGGGTTGTAGAATAAAGGATTGAGAAGGGTTGTAGAGCAGGATTGAGCTGCCTGATCAGGGATTGCTTGGAAACACTCTGGAGAGAACGTCTGAAGTGTCTCTATATCAATAGGATCTAAAAATATTTGCTTATTAATTATGGTCCATTGAACAATGAGGATTGCACAGCCTAGATCTGATGGAAAAATTTTAAAACTGCACGTGCAAGTTCTCTACAAGGAAACCAAGGGAAACTCTCCCCACATCATAGCAAATGAAAGACAAACAGTGTACACAGAACTAAAAACCCCAGATGTCTGGCTTAGTGTATGTGCCATTGAGTGTGAACTTCAGGAAGGGAAATGGTGGTCCACAAGGGGATCTCAAATGGAAAATGAGGCATGTAGGGAGAATGTGAAAAGACTAAGAAATTTACCATTACCAGCCTTAAAACGGCTCTCAGTTCAGCCCAGTCCTAGACTCCTGGGAGTTTCAGAGAACAAGGGTCAAAATCAGCAGAAAAACATGAGATTACTTAAAGGGTTGACAAACAAAACTAGCAATTAAAATACACGCATGAGGCTGCTGAAAGATCAGTTCACTAATAGTCTTATAAAGGCCTGTTCTCTTTAATTCAATTATATTTGAAGAAATTTAATTCAGATAATAGGTTTCACCTCGTTTGTGAGTGGTTTTGTGTCAGCCTCTATCGGTGGTACAAAGGTGAAGAGGCTTAGCTCTTCTAGTAATATCTATTGGTATTCAGGGAATGGATTCTTAATAAATTGTATGATCTGGGAGAAAGCATACTGATTTGGACTTCGACAGATGGAGATCTGAATCTTGGCTCTGGCACATTATACTGTATAACTTCAGGCAAGTTAACCTCTGTTCCTTCAACTTATAACTCTTATAATTATGAAGAAATTTAAAGGAGAAGACAGGAGGTATACAAAATTCTGACTGCTAGAAAAACTCAATAAATAATTCTTATTTTTCTCCACATAAACTATACCACAGAGCAAGAAGAGGCAAGGTGTGCTGGGGAACAATAGCATTAATGATGTCTGAAGCACAGGAATTGTAAGAAGAGGGGTCCAGGAGAAACTGGCTGGCAGCCAGGCTGAGTGTTGGGATTTAGTGGTAAGCAGATAAGAAGGTTAGAAGATTTTTAAGTCAGTGGTGACATCAGCATTGGTATTTAGAAAGAGAAGGAAAGCCCTGGTTAAGAGACAAATTGTGAGTTCCTTAATAATTCTGATTCCTTGCACCCTGTTCTGCTCTTTTTTTTTCTTAGTACTGACCACCTACTATACTATATAGCATTTACATATTTATAAAGTAACGTCCATGGAGCAGAGGTGTTTGTTTCATTCACCGACATACCCAATCACACAGAAAGTGACTTAACACATGGGAGAAACATGTTCATGCTCCCAGGGAAGAAAACAAAGGGCAACAATGCAAAGCTACCCCTGTGGTCCCATTCCTGAGGAGCTGGAAGAATGATGTTTCTGGAGCCATATAGAGAAAAGGCAGATGAACAAGCTTGGACCACACGCTGGCAGCTCTTTTCCATTTCTTCTCAACAACAAAGGGATGAGATACAATTGTGGGAGACTGTTGTTAAAGAGTCTCCAAGTTTGATCAAGAATTTTTGCAAGTAATAGATGAAACAGAGGTAAAGGCCTGTGGCCATACCTTCTGTTTTTGAAATGCTCAGAGGTCTGATAATAGGGGGTGGGCTTTGGACATATGTGGGAGAAATTAAAGGGTAAGGGTGGTTGAGCTTCCCTCCAGTGCACCCTTCTGGCACTGCAGGGCAAATATGCCGGGGAAACATACTGGCCATCGACCCTCAGGTGCCCCATTTGGAGGACATCTGTCAAGATCCAGAGCTGTGTGGGCAGGTGCAAGACTGGGATTTGTCTGCCTCTTCTTCTTAGGCTCATCTCAGCACTTCCCCCATTAGCAGCTTAGGAAATGTGGAACACGTTGTAATCCTTAACTCCACTGTTTTGAAATGTCCCTGAAATGACTATAATAATAATCTTACAAACAACCTAGAACAAGCTCTAATTGCTTCTAATGTTGTATTACGGCTAGGATATGGGGAGAACAGAGACAGGCTGCCTGTCAGAGCCCTGTTCTGATTATATGGTGCCTCTGGGAGTCTTTTCATGGAGGAAAAGACTGTTCTTTTTCCTTCTTTTTGGTGAGCCTGGCTCTGTAGAACCTTCCCACACCCAGGCAGCAAAAGGGAGAAGATCCTGGACCAGAGGAAGAACCCAAATCTTCTGGTACACTGTAAGCAATGTGTAATAATTTAATATACAGGAGAAGAGGTAGTGATAAAAGGGTTCCTTTTACCACTGAAAAGTCCATGACTGTTAATGACCTCCTGGGGCAAGGCACGTACCCAAGACTAATATGTTCTGAATCAATGAGAGAATAAATGAATAGATTGGTGGATTGCTGGCTGAGTCAACTCTTACTGGGAAATATGAAATGAATGAGGGCTTCACACAAATCACTCTTCCAGCAATTCTATAGGCAGGATATAAAATCATCCCCATTAGATAGATGAGGAAACTGATTAAGTGGACCAGTCCAACAGTCTCAAAATTATCCCATGAGAGAGAATCAGGACTCAGACATCTGCTACACCACAAGTTCTCTTCCTTAAAACTGATTTGGGGGGGATGGTTTCCATTGGATGGACATCACTGATGCTGTCATGAGAGTGAAACTCAGTCTAACATCACAGCTCTCCCTCCTTCCCCAGATCCTGACATTATCATTTGAATTTTGATGGTAGGGTCACCATCCTCCTCTGTTGAGCACCAGTGCTTCCCAATGGAGCCTGTCAGGGAGGCTGCCTGACCTGCCTCTAGCACCTTCTTGACTCAGTCTCTGGCTCTGTTCATGACTGCACTCCATGATATGGTCAGGAGACTGAAACTATTGAAGTCCTATAACAAGATAGTGAGGTGAAAGGATCAGGAGGACCCGTACCCTACACTGGATGGCAGTATACAGATGGCACTCCAGCCTTGAACCCACCCAAACTGAACCTAGCTTCAGTTCATCAGGCTGTTTGAGGCAACTGGATCGAAATAGATTCATTTGGAGAAGTAGAGACCAGAGTGGAAAATCTGACAAAGTTGGGTGGAAGATGCTGGTCAGATTCTCTACTACTTGATATATTCCTGTCAAAGGCAATTCCTATCTCATGAAGAAATAGAATCCTAAGACCTATGAAGATAAAAATCATATCCTCTGCTTAATTGTATTTCAGATATGTTACAGGTTAACTTCATAAGTAGATTTCTCATGCTTCCAGAATGTATGCCCAGGAACCCTCTTCCACCAGGATTCAGGTCCTCCAAGATAGCAGGCAGGCTCAAAGTTGAGCCCACAGGTACTGAGGTGGGTCTCACCTGCCCAGAGCCTGGCTTCTTGAGCCCTGGCATATGTACAATGAGACTCCTCTTCCCCCCATCTAGAAACCATGTCACAAAGGAAGAGCAGTAAGTATTTACTCTGCTATTCACACAACATTAGTAATTCTCCAAGCACTCTGCAGACATTAACCCCTTCAGACCCTATTGCAAAACAAGGTGGTGAGCACAAAAAGGATTCGTTAAACCAACATTCTGCTGAATGAATCACCCTACCTACCCTACTGCCCTACCCTACTGCACTGAGGGTGAAATTTGCTTGCCTTTGTGTTTTGACGGGTTGGGGATTAACCAATAAAGCAAGAGAAGGACACCAAGAATAAGACTCATATTTCATTTGTTTATTTTATACATGTGTATTGTGTACCTACTGTGTGTCACAGGTTGGTATAAGGGTTAGACATTGAATAAGACAGACTGCTGCAGTTTCCTGTGATAATTTATTGTTCATCCACTTGGATCTGAAAAAGCCCAGAGAAAGTCTAGGGATCAGATTGATAAAACAAATAGCACTCTGAAGAAAAACTGTCTACAACTGACATGTAAAATCTCAGCATGGCTACTAAATAAATAAATAAAACTGGACAACCAAAAAAAATCTCAGTGCACCCATATTAGTTGACACTTCCCATAATGCACTACAAAGTCAATTTGTGTAAACATGCACAAAAGAACCCTTTCATTTGCTATGGTGGTTTGGAGCAAACTTGAGTTTCAATGTAATTAAGCTGACGTTTCAAAACAATTGCCTCTTCAAGATAGCGACAGGCAACATACCTCTTCCCTTTCAGTTTCCTTTGAGGAAAGTGATCAAGAAAGTTTTTTTGCAGAATATGGGGGCCTTGTTACAATTCAGTTTTCCCTTAAAAAGGCCAGGGCACCACTCTCAGCCTGGGGACCTCAGTGCCTGCCGTTCTTTCCCACCGATTGTACAGGAGGTAAGAAGTGATGTCAGGGACGTGTGTGATGTCAGGCATATTGGGCTACAGGAGAGCAATTTGGCAAACAATCCAGGGCAGCATGAGGAACAATTCTTTTATAAATGAATACATGCTTTCCTTCTGTAGCTTGAACGCAAAGCCATCTTGTGAGAGTAGCAAATGAAAAAGCTGCCAAGTCAGGTTGAGGCGTTTTGACACTGGAGCTATGAATGCAGCGACAACCTATTACCACAGACGCATCCTCCACTCTAGGTGTTTGTTTGTTATAAATCACTCCAGCTCTTTTCCTTTCTCCTGCAGTTAATATATTTTCTTTCAGCAAATATTATTTGTTGTGCATTACCAGCAATGTTCAGCTGTTAACATTTGTGTCTGTAGTTAGCGTTTTTATTCAGCTAATATTTTCATTCAGGAACACTCACCAAGCGTCAGTTTTATTCACATCATATTTGCCAGGAATATTTTCTTCCGTTAGTGTTTGTTTCTCCTTTTAAGATTTTTATTTGCTGGCTGCTTTTCTTTTGTAAGGACTGTCAACTTCAGCAAGTCATACTGGAAATTTTGATCGTTTACCACACACTTTATTTGTTCGGTGCTTCTCAGGTGAACTGTCTCTCTAGTCTCAGTCTTTAGCATCTTTAAAATGGGCATGATAAATGTATTATGCAGACAGGTGAATAAGATACAGGTTACAGAATTACATAAAGCTTTATTCCCAGTCTTCTAATAAAGGAAAGACAAACTAGAAATCCCAGAGAAATAGCTGTCACTTAGCTGCTTTCAAGGACTGACAGTTTGGACATAACTGGTCAGGGCATAATCGCTGGGCCACAGTGGGGCGACCTCTGATTTCTGAGTCTCTCATGGGGGCTTCTTCAAGACAAATGAAGATCAGGTGTGAGATCTGGATACTAACAGTTCCAGTTTGGGAAAACCAAGAGAAAGAATTCCTGCCAGAATTCCATAGGGGAAGCTGCATGGTCTTGGTTCCAACAAGAAAAAAAGGACAGTGCCACCAGTTTCACAAAGGTCCAGCATATCATAATGACTTCAGCAGATCTGGGGACACAAGCTAGCCTTTTGCTGAACAGAGCCCCCTTGTGCACCCCACTTAATGGCATAGGCTTGAGAAATGGACAACTTGGTTCTCCTAACAGGTTGAAGATTGTTATGATCCCTTGGGAAGGTAGCAGGGGCCTCTGCAACTATGCACGATCCCTAAATGCAGCATTCTTATCTGGATATATTACTCTGTACAACAGTTTGGTGGGACAGTCATTTTCCTATTCTGAGTTACTAGTTGTCTAACTTGGTCAGAATGCCTGGTGACTGCCTGCCTCCCACCCTAGGGCAGGAATGACTATGGAAGAGCATCATGGTGGTTGCAGGAGGCTGTGGTTTGAAAGCTGAGCCCAGAGGCAACCTCTCCCAGCTGCCCTCAATAATGTGAATGGGTTAGTTATAGGAGCCAAGGAGGTGGAAGGACTGGGTCCATGCTCACTGACTGCAGTATCACGCTGAATGCCTCTGTTCTTTGGGTTGGACCTCCCAGAACTGTGCTATGGTGAACATCTAGATAATTGCCTTCTCTACCTAGGAGAAGGGGCAGCCCTTTCTACTTGCCCCCTTTTAAATCTTAACAAGAGCTGCCCTTTTGTTGGTGGAAGTCAGGGAAGGGCCTCCCCTGGCTTTGGGAAACGAGATAGGGGAGGATGGACAGTGTGAGCCACATATCAAAACTACCCTCTACTTTGCTCCCTGACTGAGGGTTTGAAGTGTAGAAAGGAGGGAGTCCCAAGGTGAGCGGGAATGGTGCTGC
>PVHY01010771.1:0-50496 GCA_004024945.1 Uropsilus gracilis
TTTTTTTTTTTTTTTTTTTTTTTTTTTTTTTTTTTTTTTTTTTTTTTTTTTTTTTTTTTTTTTTTTGGTCAGGAAGCTTGCTATCATTTTTTTTTTTATTTTAAAATTCTGTTCATTAAAAAATCAACTCTAGTTTTCTTTAATCACTTGGGAGCTACATAGTTTCTTTTTTATTTTATTCAGGTAATATTGGTTTATAGCATAGTATCAATACCATATAATATGGTATTATAATTTGGCAACTGCATATACTACATTATGAGCATTACTAAAAGCCTGGCTTCGGTCCACTACCACACAAATGACCCCCTTTGCCCATCCCTGCCCACCCTGCTGTAAGAATTGGTGTCTGCTCTGTAACTTGTGTATTTTGGATCCTTCATTCAGGATAGGACAGGGAACTAAGATAAGATCTCACTCAGGGCAAAAGTCCTGGAATGAAGAACTATAAGCTGAAATAGCATGTTAGAGGTAGCTTTAGATGATAGCTTGGCTTAACATAACACTATGGTTCTCCAGGCTTGTTTCTGGGGGGATTGGCCATGATGACCCCAAGTGATTTGCATTCCCCACTCACCTGTCGTTCCCTGCATGCTTACCTACTTTCTTTGAACCTTATATTTTATTTTCTTCCCAATAAAAGGGAGACCACCTAAGGGTCAGGGCTGTGCCTTGACTGGCCTGTCCAGTGGAAGTCACCTGGAGTATGAGTCCTTAGGCTTCTCATCGTGTAACCAGGCGGCACAACTGGGAAGGCGGTCAACCAGAAACTGCCCACATGAAGCACATCTTGAGGGCAAGCAAAGAAAGAAGCATTGTGGGCAGAGACTGAAAAGGATGAAAGCCAAAAAGAAGCTAGGGTGGGAAGAGGCCATCACTGGCTTCAGCGCCCAGTCAGGCAGCAGCTCAAAAGGTTGGCATCCTGGGACTTGACCACTCCAGGGTAAAGGAAAGTTTATGAGAAAGCTGAGCACAGGCCTTTGATTTGAAAACTGAAATTTGGACCTCTGTAAAAAGTGAGGCTAGCTTACTGGGAAGCTTGGATCTGTGTAGGCTGGAAAAACTTGGAATCCACATATGCTGGAAATTTGGAACTTGGAAAGCTTGGAAACTATGTACCTCTGACAAGAGGATAGTTAGTTGGAGAAGTGGACTTTGTGTTAAATGCTTGCTTTAGGTTTGGTACAGAGAGGAGACACCATCTTAGACTTGTGTTTTTTGAAACGTAAGCTGCAGGTTTGGAGCAGCGAGAAAAAGCCATCTTGGACATGTGTTTCTTTGTTTAAACACAGGCTCCAGGTTTGTTGTAAGAGGAAAACACCATCTTAGAAGTATATTTGGGATTGTGTTCCTTTTGTTTTAGGAGTTTAGAGACTGGACAGTAGCTGGGATAAGGCCACTTGTGGCCTGAGTGATTCTTGTTTTGCGTGGTATGTAAATCTTGTTACTGTATTGTGAATAGTGTGTATGCAGATGGAAGAACCCAGAGAATGCCAGTTTAGCTATCAGTTTCTCTCCTTGCAAGTTTGGTGCACGCTTTGCCCACAATTTCAACTGCTCCAACCTGTCTGGGCTCTGAGTAATCTTTTTTTGTCTAGAATCATGCTAAGTGCTGCATCCCCGTGAGCTGACATCCTGGCATTCTGGTAACCACCATTCTGTTGTTAGAAGTGGAAATTTTATTTTTTGTTTTGTTTGATACTTTGTTTTATTTCTTTATTATTAGTTTTTTAATGAGACTAGATTTTGCTATTTTTGCCTGTGGAATCACAGGCTCACTTTGCCCGGGGTACCACAGACTCAAACAATCCCCAGCCTCAGCTTCCCAGGTAGCTGGGATTACAGGCATGCACCACCATGCCCAGCTATCCTTTGTTTTATTTATTTACCATCCACATGGGAGTGAAATAATACAGTATTTGTCTTTCTCAGACTAATATCATCTCTTTGTGGTCTGTCCTTATGATTATAGATATCAAGATTTTATCTCTTTTTTTGTAGCCGAGTAGCATATATTCAAAGAAAATAAACTAACTTGAAAAATAAAAAACATAATAAACATAAAAAGACAAGAATAGGCTTTGCAATGCATGTAAGAATATGTATGATTATAGACAGTGTATAAACACTGTCTATATTATATGCAGCTTGGGAAGAAAATCACTGAGAACCCAAAGGTCAACATAAGAAGAAGAAGTTGGTAAAAAGAAAAGATGAAATACAATCAGAAAACAAATACAGAGAAGAATGTTCCACCTCACCAGCAATCAAATTGCAGGAAAAAAATTTACCAAGATAGCTACTTTACAGCTATTAACTGTTGAGGACAGGTGAAACAGAGTTACTCCATCTTAGTTAGGACTCCATTTTGAGGACTGTGCCCCCACCCCTTGGGTGGTGAAAGAGTGTCCACTATGGCCAACAGGTCAACTGATCACACATCCTGTTTTTGCACCCATTGTTGCAATAACTGATCAATCACACACCCTGACTATGTCTCCCTTGTTTTCCTGGCTGTTCCAGGAACATGTTTTACCACCTGCCTACTTGCTTGCTTCACAGTAGGGGTCAGTGGTGGTTTTACTCTATAAAAGGTTGTAACAAAGACTATTCAGGGTCTTTCTTACTGACCTGGCTTGGGGATCCTGGTGCACCAGTATCTTGGTAATAAACCTGCAGCTTTGAACTTCAGATTCCTTGTATCTTTTTGAGCAGCTTGTGAGTCACATTAACAAAAACTTAAAAGGTTCCAAACCTAATTCCATCTTCCAAGATATATTCTAAAAGAATAAATTCTTTCAGTGGAAAAATGGAAACCATGAAAGCCTTTATAACTGCCACTCAAATCCAGAATCCATACAGCAAAGATTGATAAGACAGATGACAAACGGAATAAATATTTCCTATTAATTCACAAAGGACTAATCCCCCTAACATTTAGAGTGCGCACATGAAATGAGAAAATACCAACCATCAATCCAGTAAACAAATGATAAGAGACATGCAAAGAAAAATCACAGAAAAAGAGCTACAAGTGACTTTTAAATATGAAAAGAGGTTCAACTTTATTCCCAATAAGACAAAAGCAAATTAAAAGTCACCCAGGTCACATCTCTTACCAACTGAAATAGTGAGACCTGGCAGCACAGGAAAAGCCTAGGAGACCTGGAAGAATGGGGAAAAAGAAAGCAAATTCCAAAGTAGATTAATTGACCACCCTCTAGACTACCTGACCCAAATTCAAAACAGCTAACCCAGCACCAGGACCTTTGGTATAACAAAAACAAGGAGTTAATGGGGCATTTCTGAGCAGAGACAAGACAATTCTAAAAGCTGAAAACAGACACTGAGCATTGGCACAGTGGTAATCAGTCAGTCACAGGGAGACTGATGGGTCTTTGGAATAATTAGGAAAGAAAGGTATAAAATCCCGGAGACTTAAACTTATTTTGAGCTTCCTTGCTCCTCCTTTCGTTCCTCTTCTTTTCTCTGTTATAACCCTTTTGTGGTGTGCAGTGATTGACAGAGACTCCCTCCAAGAAGGGAGAGAAGAACAAGGAAAAAGGATAAATAAATATACCTGTATGAGGAAAGATGGGATTCAGTCATTTTGGGAAGATGGAGGCCCAGGTGTGGGGAGACAGTTGAGGCAGAGAGAAAGAGTCAGACCACAAGCATCAGCTTGGGCTGGTGAGAGACTTGTGATTTGGGGATGGTCATGGGACTAGCCTTTGGGAGCAGCATGGGCTGTGGCAAGACAGAAAAGCAGAGAGGCCATGAGGTTTTACTGTAAACAGGCAATGGTCTGGAGCAGTTTAACTCATGAGACTTAGCATATGTAAGCCGATGGTATGTGTTAAAGGATTCTAAAGAGTTTGGAGAGTTAAAGTTTGTGTTGGAGCTTGTTTTCTAATTTGATGCAGATGTTTTTGGGGAAGCTGTGAACAAGGCCTGAGAAGATGGACCTGGTGTCGGTTCCTGTTTTACTTTGGAGTTTTTCTACTGCCTAAAGTTGAAAAGGACACCGAAAGAAAAGAAGAACACCATGTCTTGGACCACGTGTTTGGAGGAAGCCAGAACAGACGCCAAAGGAGGAAAGAGAAATGTTGTTTTTGAAACACATACTTGTGAACTCTAACTGGACATGTGGTGAGGTGACCAGGGACCAAGGACAGTTTTGGACATATGGTAGTGTAACTGGGCTTTTCATGTTTATTTTGTAGTACATGTAATGGGGTAACTGGGATTTTTACATGCTTGTTTTGTAGTACATATTTAGGTAATCACTTTCTTGCTTGCTTACTTAGTAATAAATTGTTTGATCACTTTAAGAGTTTGGTCTGGCTTTAGGATTAAACATACAAAGGCTGCCAGTGGTAAAGAACCCTGAAAGATTGGTTTTAAAAATAAAGGATTTTTTGGGAAAGGGCCCTGGGGCAGGCAAGCAGCAAGTATCTAAATGACAAAGGTAACTCGTGTGTGGAAGCTTAAGGGTTAATAAAGGCTTTTGTCTGTTTTGTATCAGATTGAAAAGTAAAGGTTTCTCTATGGTTTAGGAAAAGCTGGCAAAAGGATTTTTAGTAAAAAGCCTCCCCTCCCTTGATAATAATATATATCATTATATTATTAAGGTTAATCTTTGCCTCATGCTTTGCTTTAGTAAGACTGGAATTCAACAGACCAATGGTTAAATACACCACAGTTGATTCATACAATGGACTGCTTGTTGCTGTAAAAATAATGAGGAAATTGTGCTGATATGGAAAGATTTCCAAAATCCAAATAAAAGAGTGGAGACCAAAAACTGTGTGTTTAGTTGGTGCTCTTTCACCTGCATTCATTTTGCTGGAATGTTCATAAAGAAACTCTTAAAAGAACATAGAAGAATCTGATACTATGGTCTCCAGGACAGAGCTGCATGGGAATTGGGAAGATAAGGATAGGAAGGAAAATTTTCATTCCATTTCTTTCCATTTGTTCTAAATACTAAAGTGAAACTAGTTCATCTATAAGATCTTGAAGACAGTACACTAGTGCATCTTATAGGGAACAATTTGTCTCTAAAGAAACAAAAAAATATCCACAAACTTTTCCCTATTCTTTCTCTCATCCTGAAAAATTATTCTCCAGAAAGAATTCAAGAGAAGAAATTCACAAAATGACTTTTAACAGTAAAAATCATTACTACTCAATGTCAAATTCAGAGTGGCTGAGTTAGTCATTGTAATCTACTAAACAGTATAAACTGATGAAAACCATAGTTTAAAAAATGTATGCAGTGACACCCAATAACCCAGATGCTGGTTGTGAAATACCACCCTGCAATCAACAAAAGGAGGGCTCTTTGAGGAAATGACCAAGTAGGGCTGGGGCAGAAAAAAAGGCAAGATGCGCCTGCAGTAAGAAAGTAAGAAAATGTTCAAAAGATAAAAGAATGGAGTATGTAATCTGGGACATGGGGACCAATTTAGGATGAGAGCTGGAACAATTTGGACAACAAAATAAGTAATTGGTATTGGATTATAACCCAAAGTATGAAATAAGTAAATATACTAATATAAATAAAGTATTCTGTGAATAAATAAGTGGGAAGAAGAAATAAATATTTCTTACAAAATTCCAAACAATTTATGAAGCTATTACCTCCTCTAGGAAGAGAAGTCTAAGTCCTCTTTTGAGTGTAGGCTGTATTTAGTGGGTCAATTTGTTAACCCTGGACAATGCCACTCAGCACAAACACCCCAGACATGAGGAAGACAAAGACAAAGAAAAGTTTATTAGGAAGCTCAGCTGAGGGCAGACCAAGCCAAAGGAGACTCAACCATCCCGACTGTTCATTTTCAGGTCCTTTTATGTTGTTTTACAAACTAAACCATACATTTACATTCCTATTCTAAGACAAACAAAGGTAAAATATGGGGGACATGTTAGAGAGTACCTTAAATTTAAGAGTTGGATTATCCATAAGGTTATCTAGGGGGTTATCTACTGGTTTTCTTTTCCTGGGAGTATCTCTCAGGGAGGGAATTGCTTGTGCCCTAAAGCAAGGGAGTGCTGGACTGAATTGCTCAATTTATTTTCAAGGTAGCTTTAAGGTATTAAAAGCTAGATTGGTCCAGGCTTTTCATCCCAACAACTTCCTAAGAATAGAGAAGAAAAAGCAAAAACAGTAACTTTCAGAGGAGCAATCTAGCCAACACAATTTTAACCTTTAACCTAGGTTCATAATCCAATGAAGTCATGAGGTTATCACATAATCCCTCATGTGATATAACGAGAAAGGCACATCAACTCTATGGGATGAGCACTCTCTCTACTATTTTTACAAATAGTCTTTATAACTGTAACATTATTCCATGATTAAAAAAAATTAAGAAAACATTAATGCCCAGTCAAAAAATGCGAGTAACTGAAAAGACACTTCTCCAAAGAGGAAATACAAATGGCCAATAAGCATACGAAAAAATGCTTCACATCATTTATAATCAAAGAAATGCAAATCAAAACCACAATGAGATACTACCTCACACTGGTAAGACTGGCCTGTATCAAAAAAAAAAAAAAAAAGACAACAATAAGTGCTGGCATGGATGTGGAGAAAAATGAACATTTATAACACTACTGGTGGGAATGCAAACTGGTCCAGCCATTATGGAAAGCTGTGTGGAGGACCATCAAACTACTGAAAATGAAACTACCATTTGATCCAGCAATCCCACTTCTGGGACTCTACCCAAAGGATACAAAAACAATAATTCAAAAGGACACCTGTACTCAGATATTTATTACATGATGTTCATTATTAGACTATTTATAATAGCCAAGATATAAAAACAACCCCAAATCCCCAAAACAGACAAAGAATCAGAAAGTTATGGCATATGTACACAATGGAATACTATTCCAGAATGAAAAAAGACAAATTTGATGCTTTTGTGGTAACATGGGTGGATCTAGAAGGAATCATGTTAGTGGAAATAAGCCAGAAAGAAAAAGAGAAATACTGGATGATCTCTCTACATGCGGTATATAGGGAAGACAAACAAACAAAAGGACAAGTAAAATTTAACTGAACTGAAGCATAGAGCAAGACAGGGGAGAGGGTAAAACTGGGGGAGGGATGCGCTGAAGAAATTTAAAATGATGGTTCACAGGTGACAAGATGGTGGGAGAACTTTGGGGTAGACAATGATGTAAAAAACACATATGTGTGTGTGCAATAAATTTTAAAAATAAATTTTAAAAAAGGAAAAAACATTAGAAACATGGAAAATGTTTATGATGCAATATTCAGTGAAAAAAGATGACAAAAGTACATGGCCCAGAAGAAAGGGGAAGATGAATAGGAAGAGAAGTGAAAATTGATTCCTTCTGCCCACTCCACTGGTTTCCAGTTTCACTGATACAGATGCCCAAATGCTCACATGAATATATGCTACCTTTCTCTACTTTCAATTTAATTATTTTTGCCAAATACTTTGTAAACAAATGAACATAAATGTTTTAATTTGGACACCTATTTTCCATTCGCTTGGGAACATACACTTAAGGGTGTAATTGCTAAATCATGCCACATGGTAATTCTTTTAACTCATTGAGTAACTTCCAAACTTTTTGCATAGCAACTGTATATTTTACATTTACACCAAGCAATGTGTAAGGATTATAACTTATCCACATTCCATCCTAATATTTATTTTCCTTTTTAAATGGAAATTAAAATTTTAACGTTTTAAATTAAAAAGCAATTGTGATGTTTCCATTATCGCTCATTAACAAAGTTCTCCTTCACTTGTTTGAACTCACGCTTTCATTTACCCTGAATTCTCTCAATCTGTGGATTATTTATTCATTTATATTCTTTAAATCACAACTTCAGTAAGTGGTTTTTGGGATACCTCCCTCCCCCTCCCTGTCCCTCTGGTGCCCTATCCATTCTCTCAAACCCCATTCTTTGTTATTTACTTGTCTGTGTTTTTTGGGTTTGTTGTTTGTTTGTTTGTTTGTTTGTTTTGAGACTAGGTCTCACTATTTTTGCCCATGGAACCGCAGGCTCCCATTGCCTATGGTACCACAGACTCAAGCCATCCCCAGCCTCAGCTTCCCAGGTAGCTGGGATTACAGGCGTGCACCACCATGCCCAGCTATTTTTTGGGACTAAGTCTTGCTATGTTTTCCCAAGCAGGACTCGAACCACGATCTCTAGCCCCAGCCACTGGGGCTAGGCTAGGGCTAGGCTGAAGCTTAGAGGCATGAGTCACGGTGCCCAGCTTACCAGTCTGTGTTAAGTCCATTAGTCTCTTTCTTTCCTGTGACAGTGTTCTTTCACTGGGCGAGGGACTGTTGTTGGAACCAGGTGAACCTTGCTGGTAGGTGTTGAGTCTTGAGATTGCATTGGATGGCCAGTCTATATTTATTTGTGGTCTGTCCAGGCTTTCTCACTGGAAGCTGACTTCTCCAATCCCATCTCTGTTGTTTGCTGCTTTGTCTTGTGGTTCTGGCATCAGATTTAGGGGGTCTCACCCCCTGTCAGTGCTGGTGAAGAGGTTTCTCTGTGGATATAGGCATCCATGAGTGGCCATTGTAGATCATGTCCTCTGTCTCACTTTGCAGCCCTGCTGTGGGGCCAATGCCCCCAGTCTTTGGCCTTCCTCTCCTCTCCCATAGTGTGGGAGGGGCACCTTGGTCTCCTAAAAGGCATCTCTGAAACGAAGTATTGGGTCTTCTAGACCTGGGGAATGCGCACGTGCACCTCATGACATCATGTTTCCCTAGTTGTTTCTCCTGTTTCGCATGCACTGGTTCTCTCGATTGTCCATCTGCATTGTCCAGCTTGGGCTTGTAGGCCGGATTTTTATCTGGTCCCTCACCCATTCTATGATGGAGTTGGTATTATGTATGTTCTTTCTCCTCCTGAAGATTAGCTGGGGTGAGAGTGAAATGGAAGGAGCATTCTCCCCGCCACCTCGCTGCCCATACGCTGGTATCTCCCTGCATGGGGGCAGGGCATGGATGGCTGGGCATGGAGACTGGGAGAAACATGCTCTGGGGTGGGGGCTGGGAGAAATGTGCCCTGACTGATCTGTGCCCTGGCTGCCCTATGCAACAACCATCCACTGGTTGATGGGGCTAAAACCCCACCCTTCCCCCCTCCTGGACTCTCCAGGCTTTGGGGGGCTTACCCAGGGGTTGTTGCCACCTTTGCTCCCCGTTGGGTGTTGCAACCAGTCACCATTGCTACCTATGGGGTGTTGGAGTCCAGAGACCCCCGTGCACTTAGCCCACACACTCACCTGCTTCGGCCTCACCAAGACCTCACCCTACCATTCCCCAGCCCCCAGCCCTAGAGTGGGAACTACTGGTGTCTGCAGGGTGTTGTGACCAGTTGCCATGACTGGCCACGGGGTGTGGGAAACTGGATTCTTCATCAACAGTGCAGGTCTATTGTGGTTGGAGTAAACCCAAGGGGGCCCTCTCCCTGCCCTGAGGCCCCAGCAGAGGTGTTCAGGCCCCACCTCCTGCCCACATGGAGGTAGAAGCCAGCTTCCCCAGCCTGAGATCCCTGAACCCGGAGTCCCCCAGACCCTGAGGTCCTGGTGTATTGGACTCACCCTTGCTCCCCACCCCCATCAGCAACCTAGGTCATGGCAGGGGTGTGCTGGATGTCTTCTCTAAGGGCTTGTCTGGTTCAGAAAGCAATCTGGGATTAATTGACTCTTACCTTTGTTGTGAGAGAAGCTTCTTTCCTTTACAAGAGCTAAAATGGCTTTGCTTCTGCCTCCTTCCCAACAAAAGAGCAGACTTTTGTTTGATTTGGTTTTTCACTTCAAACTTTTGTTGAAGGCACTACTGTCTTCAAAGACCTGTGCGAGGTTGAACAGCAGGTGAAAATACTCTGGTTCTGGGGGACTAAGACCACTACAGGTTGGGGCCGGGCACAGTGGCTCATGCCTGTAAGCTTCAGCCTGTGAAGCAGCCGGGCTAGGGATCGTGGTTCGAGTCCCGCCTGGGGCCTGTAACGAGACCTAGTTCCAAAAAAAAAAAAATAGCTGGGTGTGGTGGTGTGCACCTGTCATCCCAGCTACCTGGGAAACTGAGGCTGGGGATTGCTTGAGTCCGTGGTACCCCGGGCAACGAGAGCCTGTGGTTCCACAGGCAAAAATAGCGAGACTTAGTCTCAAAAAAAAAAAAAAAAAAAGACCACTTCAGGTTGAGGCCCATTTGGATCCTTTTCCCAACCCCCTACTTCCTCACCCATCAGTATTTGTATAGCTGGGGTCCAGGTTTAACCCCATGAGCCTCAGGATCCCAAAATTAGACCATGCATTGGTAAAAGAGAAGCATATTGTAGTCCTACAATTAGGTCTCAGTCTATAGTGAGCCTGTTTCTCCAGATTGTATTTACAGTCCTTCCCTGTGGTTATAATGGGGCCCATGCTGACTTGTCACCATGACCATCAGTGGCTATCTTGATCAAAACTTCACAAATCGTGCTTCCCATACCAGTGGCCACCATGATTATTTAAGAGATGGATATGAAGACCAAATTAGGAATTGAGAAATTATGCTGGAAGTTTTCTGAAAAGTTTAAGGAAAGGCTTCTACCTTCTGTGTTTTTTTACCAGGTAACATGCAGGTAGAGCTACTGAAAGTTACCTTTTTACACTGTAGTGAGACCACCTGTGCAACTCTCTTGAGAGAATCACAGCTGAGACATGTGATGCAAACACAGAGCCCTTCTGATACTGCTTAAATCTCTGCATCTAGATAAACCACTCCTTAAGTTTTCTAGTTATGTGTGCCAAGAATCATTTCCTGTTTAAGAGTCATTTCCAAATCAATTTCTTTTAAGCTAATGTTAGGTTTCCTGTAACTTAAAACTTAAAGTATACAATTCAGCAACAAAAAGACACAACCCAATTTAGAAACGAACAAACAAATTGAATAGCTGTTTCACCAAAGATATACAATGGCCAAAAAGCTTACGTAAGAAAGTTCAGAGTCATTAGTCATTTGAGAAATGTGAATCAAAACCACAATGAACCACTACTTCACACCTACTAGGAGTCATCTAAAAACGGAAAATAAGTGATGGCATAGATGTAGATAAATTGTAAACTTTAGACTACAGCTTTAGATCTCTGGACCCAAGACCTCGAGACTCCAGTGGCATAAGACTCACCCTACCCTCTGACCCCGTTGCAGCAGGGGTATGCTGGAGTTCTTTTCCAGGGGCCTGCACCATTCAAAAAGTCATAAATGTTTTTATTTGAGCACTTGTTTTCTGTTATCTTGGGGACATATACTTAAGAGTAGAATTGCTGGATCATTCCACATGGTAATTCTATGTTTAACTTATTGAGTAACTGCTAAACTTTTCCACAGCAACTGTAAGTTTTACTGTCCCCAGCAGGGAATGCCTCCACCACCAGCAGCTGGGAGTTGCATTCCCAAACCAAGATATCAGAACTTTTAGGCACAGAACCAGCAACATGTGACAGACACCAGAAAGGATCCTGGATAAGCGCACCACGTATTTGCCCTACAATTAGTTCCTGATGTGCTCCGCCTGACTATCTGCCTCAGTTACTCCTGGAGATCCAAGCAGCTTGGTCTATTGCTGTCCAGGAGTGCAAGATTGCACTCAGGTAAAAAGGACATTGTTCTGAAAAAAGGAAAGATCAGTGGGCCAAACATGGGCCGACGACTAGCAGTGTGAGGAGTTGGAGTGACTGGAGAGGGACAAGGGGGAAGAGGGGACAATGCGGGCGATAGGGGTACAATATGGAAGGGAGGGTCAAACATTTATGTTCATTTGTTTACAAAGTGTTAAGCACAAATGATGAACATAGCAGCTCTATTTACAATAACCAAAAGTTGAAGCAATCTAAAGGCCCAGCAACAGATGAATGTATAAACAGAATGTTTCTTTCTACATACCATAAAATTAAGTATTATTCATCCATAGAGGTGAATTAATGATGCATACTGCAACACCAATGAATCTGGAAAAAATTATGCTAAATAGAAGAAACAACATACAAAGGAGAAGATATTGGATGAGTCCATTTATATGATATATCTAGACTAGGCAAATCCATAAAGACAAAGGTAGCATAGTGGTTTCCAGGTTCTGGAAAAGGGGAAACTGGGGAGTGACTGTTTCATTGGTCCATTTAGGGTGATGAAAACTAGATAGTGGTGAATGGAACTCAACATTGTAAATGAACTTCATGTCACCAAATTTTACACTTTAACATGGTTAAAACTTTACCATATTAAAAAAATGTCACAGGTCCTGACTTATTTAAGCCTACCCTTGTACCATATGGTTAAGAACAGGACCTCTCAGTTTGCGTTCCCACTAGCAGAGTGAGAGTGTTCGTTCTCTCCACACGCACATCAGCACTTGTTGTTGCCCATTTTTTTTTTTTTTTTTTGATATGGGCCATTCTTACTGGTGCAAGGTGGTATCTCATTGTGGTTTTGATTTATATTTCCCCAACTATTAGTGATGTTGAGCATTTTTTCATATGCCTATTGGTCATTTGCATTTCCTCTTTGAAGAAGTGTCTTTTTAGCTCTTCCAATTTTTTTTTGATAGGGCTTTTGCTTTGTTTTCTAAGTTGTGTGAGTTCTTTGTGGTTCTTTGTTATCAGACCCTTACCATTTGTATGGAAAGCAAAACTTTTTCCCCATTCAGTTGGGTTTCCTTTTTGTTGTTGTTGTTGTTGTTATCTCTTTTGCTGTAAAGAAACCTTTTAATTTGATGTAGTCCCAGCTGTTTATGTTTTCCTTCATTTTTTTAGCATCTATAGATGTGTCCTGAAAGGGATTTCTGAAGTGTAAGTCTTGGAGTGTTTTGCCCACATTTTCCTCTAATATATTTTATGGTTTCAGGTATTAAATCCATTTTGAGTTGGTTTTTGTACATGGTGTAAAGGATTTGTCTAGGTTCATTTTTTTTTAATGTAGTGGTCCAGTTTTCCCAGCACCATTTATTAAAGAGGCTATTATTGTTTCAATGTATGTTTTTTGCCCCTTTGTTAAGAATTATTTGATTGTACATTGTGACTTTATTTCTGGGCACTCAATTTTGTTCCATTAATTTGATTACTGTTGCTCCAGGAAAGCTGTGCAAAGGACCCTGAAATGACTGAATATGGAACTACCATTCTATCCAGCAATTCTACTTCTAGTAGTCTACCTTAAGGACACCAAAACACTAATTTCAAGAAGATGTTTGTACACGGATGTTTATTGCAGCACTATCTACAATAGCCAGGGTATGGAAACAACCTGAAGGCCCCAAAACTGATGAATGACTGAAAAAGATGTGGTATATTTACACAATGGAATATTAAAACCAACAAATATTAAGCAAATGTGATAACATGGATGACTTAAAGGGAATTATATTAGCAGAATTAAGTCAGAAAGAAAAAGACAGAAACTATATGGTCCCACCTATAGATAGGATATAGTAATAACAAAAAAAAAGCCAAGAAAAGGTCAAAATAAACTAACAACAGTACTGGGGTGAGCAGCTGGGGGAGAAGGGAGAAATCAGGGAAGGGAGGAGCACAAGAAGATCAAGATGAAGGTTCATCGGTGATAGGTGGAAGGAGAACCCCAGGGACACAATGACATTATATACACACACACATACACACACACATATACACACTCATAAATATGTAAGCAACAAAATTATTAATAAAAGAAAAAAAGGGGAAATGCCAAGTCACTTCTTATAGTTCTTGCTTCTTATCCTTCCTGTGTTGTAATTGTTGATTGTGTGAGCAACTGAAAAAAAAAAAAAAAACAGGTGGGGGTCGCGTGTGCCCTGATACACATAGGCCTGCAGCTGCCAGCTGGCCTCTGGCTGTGTACCCATTGCGAACCCACTGCCATCAAGCTGGCTGGTAAGAGGGCATCAGGGGCTGGCCCAGAAGACCCAGACCAGACCGGTGTGCGGGCAAGATAAGATCCACTCAGGATCAGAGAAAACGGGGGAAGGTCTTGCCATTTCACTCTCACTCCATTTAGTCCTCAGGAGGAATAAGAAAAACAAACATTGCAAACAGCGACATTAGAATGTGTGAGGGACTAGATCAGGGTCCTGCCAATACCACTGGGCAGGATGCAGGAGAAGGATCATCATAGGACATGATGGACTGGAGAGACAACCATGGTGAAGACCTATCACTGAAGTGTACCTACAAACTCGTCAGGAATGAATGAACCAAGACCCCATCTTGGGATATGCCACCCAAGAAAACAAGGAGTCCCTCCCCACACTGTGGGAGAGGAAGTCCACAGAGTTGGGGAACTGGTTCCACAACAAATCTGCAAAGGGAGAGCGTGGAGATGATCCACAAAGGCCATTGGTGGATGCCTACCCTCACTGAGAAATCTCATTACAGAAAACGACTGGGAGCAAGGCCCCTCAAGCCAGAAGGCAGAGCTGTGGGGTGAAGAGGCAAAGGGTATACCAGGAGAATAGACTGGAACAGGCAGCCAGCAATGAGAAGACATGGTTAAACCTCAAATGAGCATGGACAGGCTGCCCAAAGCAAACCTAAGACTACAATCCTTCACTCACAGAATGTTGTGTACCAGGAACACAGTCCCTCATCTGTCAAATAGACACAACCACAGAAAAGGAAGAAAGACCTGTGGACTGAACATAAATCATTAAACAATGAGAGAGGAGTCTGAGTGAACGGATGGGCCATCAGGGATTGGGGGATGGAAGGGAAGGCATCCCAGCAACCATTTATCTATGGAAGAAATTTTTAAAAAATTTTAAAAGAGCAGGAATAAAAACAGCTATTTCTTCTGCACCCTGCTTAGAAAGAAAACAAGACCTCTTAGAGGGGATCAAGTAGCTCAGCACCCACACTGCAGGCCCAACCCTTGCTCCAGTAGGGTAAGAGGAGGGAGCTAATGGTCCTCCAAGCTGACCAGACTCCTGGTAGGGGTCCCCAGCATAACCTTGCCTCAGCCAGCCTAGGCCTCAGGCAGGGGTGAGGGCAGGGTAAGTCCTGTGCCACTGGGGTCTCAGGGTCTCCAGATCTTGGGAAAATAGCCTTTGTCTCCACATGGGCTGGGGGGGGTGGAGGGTCCCCCTTCAGTTTACTCCCATTTCAATCAGATCTACACAAGGAATCAGGAAATCAGGCAAGGAGAGGAACAAATCAAATCCCTGGATACACTCATTACCTGGATAGGACTCATACTGAGCATGGTCAGAACCACAAGTGACAAGGCTGTGAAACTAACTATTGCGGTAACCTTTCACAAAGCTCCACTTACAAAGTCTCCAGGGTAGGCCGGGCACGGTGGCTTGTGCCTGTAAGCTTCAGCCTATGAAGCGGCCGGGGCTAGGGATCGCGGTTCAAGTCCCGCCTGGGGCCCATAGTGAGACCTAGTTCCAAAAAAATAGCTGGTTGTGGTGGCACGTGCCTGTAATCCCAGCTACCTGGGAGGCTGAGGCTGGGGATTGCTTGAGTCTGTGGTACCCTGGGCAACGAGAGCCTGTGGTTCCATGGGCAAAAATAGCGAGACCTAGTCTTAAAAAAAAAAAAAAAAAAAAAGTCTCCAGGGGCTGGGGAATGAAGCTGCTTGTCCAGAGATGTGTGCAATGTAAGCAAGGCTCTCTCCTTTTCCAAAGGGAAAGGAAAGCCTTAGTGATTTGTCTGTGGCCTCATGGCAGAATGGGAAACCACAAGAGAAGAGAGGAGCTGGACCAACCACCTGCTGAAGTCTGTCCCCACCTGGAACTTCTTCGCTGATAGTGACTGGGAATTTGGATCCCAATGCCAAGTGCCAGAACTATAAGGCTCAGAAGCAGCATCATATGACAGTCATCAGAATGATTGTAACAGCCACTAAAATGAGGAGGTACTGAACCAGTGACCACAATGAGCTGGAGAAAAGGAAAGTCTCCTCCACCATAGGAAGTGCCAAAATCAAGCAACCTGGAGAACCACACCACATACCTGCCCTTCAAGAGACGGGCTGGCTACCCACCTCACAGTTCCTTCTGTATATCTGAGCAGCCAGTCTGCTGTGTTCCAGGAGCACAGGTCCTCACTCAGGAAAAGGACATTATTTCAAAAAAGAAAAAAAAAAAAAAAAAGAAAAGAAAAAAGAACCTCCCAGAACTGGCAGAGTAACAATTTATCAAACAAAAATAGAATAACTGTTTTCATGATTTATGAATCTCTTTAATGAGTTACAAATTACTCATGTATTTTATGTATCATAAGGAGTGCTTTGTGAAGCAAAAGTTCTTGTTGTTGTTCTAACAGTAAAACTGATACTTTAAATTTGATAAACATTTCTTTCTCTATGAAAAGTTTTAAAATTACCCCAGAGGGTAATTTTAGTGGAGCCCACAGTTTAGTTCATCAATTATGCAAAACTCAAGCAAGAACCCACCCATTGTTTTGTAGCAAGAAAAATGGACTGTTTTAGGTTTTGTTCAGAGCAAGAGATTAAATGCTATTGGTAGAAAAAAATCGGTGGAATTTCTTTCTGTAACACATTTACATCCTGAAGACAAGAATCTGCAGAAAAGAAGTGATTAAGGATCAAAATGATTTCCCTTTGAGTTTCTAAGTTTTTGGTGTATTTCTGATAAAATGGGCTATTCCCAATGAAATGACAATATATTTTAACTGGAGTTATGTGACTAAAGATTCTGTGGTACAATGAAGAAATCCTAAAAGAAATTAGAAAATATTGTAACTGAATGATTGAAAAAAACCAACATTATAATTTGTGGTACATGGCTAAAGTACTACCTAGAGAGAATTTTGTAGCTTTAAATGCATATATTTGGGGGAAGAATATGTAAGAACCTTATAACTCAAGGAGCTAGAAAATATAAACTAAAATAAGGAGAGAAAAAATAGGAGAAAATAGAAAAATGAAGTTTTGTAACAGTAAAAGTCAGTGAAAATTTTTAAAGGCATACAATAGGGGAAAATGCAACAAAGTCAAAAATTAGGCTCTTGAAAAAATTGAAGTTAAAATAAAATTGAAGAACCTTTAACAATGATTAGGAAAGAAAACAGACTATAACATGAATAAAAGAAGAAAAATTGCTAGATTCTACAGACATTAAAAATAGTATAAAGTGTATTATAAACAATCTAACAAATTTAGCAGCTTTAGGAGAAATGGACAACTTTGAAACCCATAACTTTTTGAAATTAATATAAAGAAGTTGAATTTACTAAATTCAAGCAAGGCTGGGCACAGTGGCATGTGCATGTAAACGGCAGCCTAGGAAGCTGTGGCAGGACTGGTGATCGTGGTTCGAGTCCCACCCGGGGCAGCATAGCAAGACCTAGTCCCAAAAAATAGCTGGGTGTGGTGGCGTGCGCCTGTAATTTCAGCTACCTGGGAAGCTGAGGTTTGAGTCTGTGGTACCCCGGGCAACGTGAGCCTGTAGTTCCACGGGCAAAAAATAGAAGTCTCAAAAAAATAAAAGTAATCAATCAATCAATCAATCAATCAATCAATCAAGTAATAATCTGAAACCTTTCTATAATGAAAACTTTAGGTCCAGATGACTTCACTACTGGATTCTACTAGATATCATCATTGTTTTGCATAAGTCTTCATAGCAAGTAGAGAAGAATAGTGACCTCATTTTATAAGGTCAGCATAACATTACCACCATAACCTAACAAGATCGTTACAGGAAGAAAATGAACAGAAATGCAGGAACTCTAAGAATGCACTAGCAAATAAAATTTAATATAAACGTGCATCATGATCAAGAATAGTGTATTCCAGGAATGTAAGATTAAATTTGCACTTAGAAGTCAATCATTAAAATTCACCCACTGGCCAGCCATGGTTGTTCGCGCCTGTAGTCCCAGCCGCTTGGGAGGCAGAGGCAGGAGGACCGCTTGAGTCCAGGAGTTCTGGGCTGCTGTGTACTTTGCCGATTGGTGTCTGCACTAAGTTCTGCACAGATATGGTGACCACCAGGGAGCGGGGGACCACCAGGTTGCCTAAGGAGGGATGAACCTGCCCACGTCAGAAACGGAGCAAGTCAAAATTCACCCACTAACAAAAGGGGGGGAAATCATCATTTCTTTTTTTTTTTTTTTTTTTTTGAGACAAGGTCTTGGTGTTTTTGCCTGTGGATTTGCAGGTTCCCGTTGCCTGTGGTACCACAGACTCAAGCAATTCCCAGCCTCAGCTTCCCAGGTAGCTGGGATTACAGGTGCGTGCCACCACGCCCGGCTATTTTTTCGGGGACTGGGTCTCGCTATGTTACCCCGAGTGGGACTCCAAGCGCGATCCCTAGCCCCAGCCGCTTCATAGGCTGAAGCTTACAGGCACAAGCCACCGTGCCCAGCAAATCATTTCAATAAGAAAAAAGAAATTTAATAGTTCATGAAAAAAAACGCTCACAGTAAACAAAGAACAGAAAGAAACTGCCTCGTTTAGAAAATGAGTGTCTGAAAATATAGGTAGTATTATACTTAAGGTTGAGAACAAGACAAGAAAGTTCATTCTTCTAATTTCTGCTCGCTGTGCTATTGGAAAGTATATGCAGTGCTACAAATCAGAGAAAATAAATAGAGAGCATAATATTTAAAATAGAAAAAAGCAAACCATCTTTATTCACAGATTGCATGATTCTATTTATAGATCTGAAAGAACTTGTAAACAGAAACTGAAAGCATTAAGTGAACTTAACAGTTGAAGCCTACAAAGTTAGTGTATAGTATCAATTATATTTTTGTAGATTAGTTAAAAAAAAAACAACAACAACCTGAAAAATAAAAATTAAAACAGCAATATTGAAGCATGATGAACTAAAAGTATGCAAACCTAGAGTATGCTGAAGCACAGTAACCTAAGAAATAGAGCCTAGGGGTTCTAGATAAACAGCCCATGATTTATGACTCAGTTTCTCCTTGAATCTTCCTCATTCTATCTTTGCCATACCAGGCCATGTACTACCACCAATGATAGCTTTCAATATCATTTCAAGAGCATTAAAAAATTAAATATTCAAGATTAATTATCTCCCTTGAAAAGCAAAAAAAATCATTAGAAATTAAAGATTTAAATGGTATATTCTGTTCATGGTTTAGAAAACTCAGCAGTATTAGCATCCAGTTCTCTTCAACTTGATAAGATTGAAAACAATTGCAATAAAAATCATAGAAGAATTTTTTATTTGCTTAAATTGAACCGTGATTTAAAATTTACATGGAAATGCAAAGTGCCTAAATTAGTTAAGATAATCTTGAAGAGTAAAGAAAAAGATAAATTACAAATGGTCTTACTTATATGTGAGACATGGGAAAAACAAACAAAAGGACAAGAAAAAGTAAAAACTGACAAACTGCTAGCAGAACTAAAGCACACAGCAAGGGAGGAGAAAGGAGGGAGGGCAAAATCAGGGGAGGAATGAGCACAAGGGACCAGGATGGTGGTTCCTGGTGACTTGGTAGGGGGAGAACTTTGGGATATAAAATGATGCTTTATATATATATATATATATATATATATATATATATATATATATATATATATATAATTTTGAAGAGTAATAGAATTGGAGGAGTTGCTTTACCTTAACAATGTGGCATTTAGGAAAAGTCAAATAAATTAATGAAACAGAATCACAATTCAAAAACAGACTTCCATGTAGAGTTGATTTTCCACAAAAGTTTAGGGTCAATTAATTGAATTTAAAAAGGAAAGTCTTCTCGACAAATGATCCCAGAACAATTGAGACATCCCATATGGTAAACATAATATTTGACCCCTAATTTGATCAAACACTTTTAATTTAAAAAATAGATCAAAATGTAAAAGGTAATACCATAAAACTACTCAGAGAAAAGTCAATAGACTATATAATAATTATTAGCAACCAAAAGATACTAAATATAAAAGGGAATTCTGATAACTTGAAACTCACCAACATTAAAACTTTCTATTCAAAGACATTAGACAGTGAATGAAAAGGACAGTCAACAGCAATGAGAAAATATTTGCAACTTGCAACACAAAAATCAAAAGCCTCTCTCTAGATCATCTTGCAATACTTGCAAACAGAAAATGTAAATAATGTGACTTTTTTTAAAGAGCAAGAGTTGAACAAACTCTTCACAGAATACAGTGAATAAATAACACATGAAAAATGACTCAACAACATTTGTCATCAGAGAAATACAAATTAAAACCAAAATTAGACATACTACACACCCATTTGGAAGGTTGTTTTGGAAAGACCAGTGAAACCAAATTTTGGCAAGGATATGAAAAAATGTCACTTTCCAACTTTGCTTGTGAAAGTACAAAATGACAAAAGACATTGAAAATGATTTGGCCATTCCTGATCAATTAAAACACATCTATCTCTATTACTCAGAAAATTCTTGATATTTATCCAAGAAAAATGAGAGCTTTTATCTATAAAACAGTAGTTATTCAAATGTTCACAGCAACTTAATTCCTAACAATTAAAACCTGAGAAAATCCCAAGTTCTAAGCAACATGAAAGTATAAAAATTATGGTATTGTCACACAAGTGGATACTATGAGAGATAAGTGCAACAACTTGGATAATCCTTTAAACAACCTTATGGGGCAAACGAAAGAAGACCAGAAGAGTATACTCAGTATGGTTGCATTTTTATAAAGTTTAAAAACCAGAAAATCTGCTCTAAAGAGCAGAAACCAGAGCAATGGTTGTTTCTGGAAGTGGAGATAGGAATTCCCTGAATCCACCAAACTTGACCAGAAAGACCCACTTGAGACTTCAGCAGAAAGCTGCAGCTGCTGAAGGGACAGCCAGAGCAGGTTTGTGAAGGATGCTGTTCAGATGCTGTCTTCACAGCATCCTTCACAAACCAAGAACACACTTAGGGCTTAACTCAGGGTCCCTCAGCTCGTCCAAACAAAACATAAAGTGATCTCTCCCATCCAGATGCCAAAAGAAACCGAAGAAAAAAGAAAAGAAACCCCATCAAACACACTCACCCCTCCACACACAACACACACACACACAGACAAGACACACATACACCAGAAGCACATAGCTCAACACAAGCAGACTGTTCAGTCCACGCCTGTGATGAGTGTCTGTCCACAGACATCCATGGTAAGGCTGCAGGCCAGGTTCACTGTAGAAATCGTCTGGTATGAAGTGGACATTAGCAGTTTATGCTTTTTGCCCACGGGGGGGCGGGGGGAGAGAAATACCATGAATCTGTGTCTGGTTATCCCCCACCCCCTCTCTTACCCCCCCCCTCCCCGAGAAAGCCACCCCTTGGGAAAGCTGGTGCCCTGTGTGCCATTACAACTCACACCTGGTGCAATCAGGCTGAATTTTGTCGCTGTTAATGCTCGTTACCCTTCTTTTATAGAACCCACTGAGTATGTAATAGTCCTTGGGAAAGAGTCATAGTAAGATTAATATAGTATATAGTTGATATATGCAACCAACTAAAATGTATAAATTAGTATAAGAAAAAAATACCAAGGTAATGTAGATATTTTTAGGATAATAGCAGGGTGAAAGACAAGTATATAAAGTTTGAAACTTATGTCCATGTGATTTAAAGCAAATATATCCCTCATGAATCTTTGATGAGAACAATTTGCACTTGGTTATAGATTATTGTAAGTCAAATCATCATGTACACTTTAAATATATTGCAACTTCATCTGTCAATTACACCTCAGTAAAGCTGAAAAATCTTGAGGGGGCCAAAATGTTTTATGGGGATAAGCTGTTTTTCAGGAGATATGTTAATGTCTCGCACATTCACTTATTTTCTCTCATTGTGCATGACATGTTGGCTATCATGTTAAATACAGTATGCTGACTATTTTTCTTCATTCAAGACAATCCTCGTCCACTGTAGAAAATGGAGGTCATTTGGATAGACCAACAAAGAAGAAGTAATAGTATGAAAGTCACCACCCAGAGATAAATTACTTTTTTGTACATTTCCTTTTTTGAACCAGGGAGGAGGTCTGCAGAGTTGACTCCCCTGTGACCCCACTCTGAGAGTCACTGGGATTAGACTGAGAGTGTACCCTTTACCTGTATTAGTCAGAGTTTACTTAGGAAAACAGACAGCACTCTGGGCTTTCCAAGCCAAAGAGAGAGGAAATTTAATAAGGAAATGGTTAGACAGGAAATGGAAAAACTGAGAGGTCAAACACAGGATGTTGAAGCAACTGAGAAGTTAATAACAACAAAAAGCAAGTGCTACCCAGGGAGGGAGCCGGTTTCTCCAGAGCATATAATTTGGTGCTGAGCAGAAGGACCTTAGGTGGTACATTTTGAGTTTTGGTTCTTTCCTCCTCTTCCCAGCCTTTGGGCCCTGGGCAACCTCCTGCTTCATTTCCCCCTGGCAACTTGCTTTGAATTTGTTCTGCTACCAGTTCGATTCTTGGGTTTTGCTGCTCTGCTTTGACCCTGTCTCTTTGGTTTATATTTGCCTATGAGGGGATGTTAGTTCCAGAGCGTATTGGGAGTTTGTACTTGGAAACCCTTGTCTCCCCTACTCTTCTCTTGCCTCTCTTTATTCCTTTTGCATTGCTCACCAGTAAAAAAATCTTCAGGTACACTAGAGTGAGATTACTTGACTTTTCTATATATAGGGGGGCACTGACTCCTAGAATGGGTAACATGGTCTTTTCCTTTTAACAATTTAGGGTCCTTGGTCACCCCTGAGTTTTTCTTGAGAGAACCTCTACATCAAGCGCATAACTTTCATCCTGAAATCTCCCATCACCCTGACCCCAAGGAGTTCTTCACCTTTCTTCTGTGTCAGACTCGAATCTGTTGGATCCCATCACTTTCTGCTTCTTGACTTACTTTCTTATCCAGGAATCACAGCTTCAGTAGCCTCTTGAGAAAAGAGATATGGGTGTTTAAGACTTTGAAATCTTGTTTATCTGAAAATGCTTTTATTTGCCCTCATACTTGATTGATAACTTAGCTGGGGGTAGAAGTCTACGTCAGAAGTCATTTTTCTTTGGAAGGGTGAATGTGTTGTTCTGCTGTCTTCTTGTTTCCAGTGTTATTTGTTGAAGATTGAAAAGTCAAATTTGACTTCCCATCTTTATATTTATAAATATATATTTATATTTATGTGTATGTACTTTAAAATCTTTTTTCTATTTTAACACCTTTATGTTAGACTACACATGTACACACATACACAAAAACAATTTACATTTCCATCGTTAACATTTTTTGCAGAAAACAGAATCAAATATCTTTTTAAAAGTAAATTCTAACTAATGCTTTCATTTTGATCTTGGCTTCTCTTGCATAAGTTCATATAAATTCTTTTACACAACTGTGTAGAGAGTAAGTAGCATTTAAATGAGAATTTTGTTGAAAAATGGGTGATACTTTAAAATCTTAAGGTCTCTTTTTTTCCCCAGGTTTCAACCATTCACCACCCTATGTGCCAAATGAATTAAAAGCAGGAGTTAGTGGGAGAAAAAGGGTTAATTTAGGGGTTAGCAACCTGAAATGGTTTGCATTTCTTTATTGAGTTGTCTGCCAGGTACAGACTTTTCAGTGTTGTGCTAGATTCAATTTGTAAATAAAAATAAACAAACCTGAATTTGAGTCTGAGTTCCATGATTTGATTTGTAACTGTGGATAATTGAATCTTCCTAACCTCATCTGAATTACTGACCCACTGAATGAGACACCAGTCCTTCTCCACCTTGCTCCTAGATTTTCTAGCAGCTCATACTACCAAGCAGGAAATGGAAAAATATCTGGGGGTTTTCCCAATGGGAAGTAAACCAAAGAAGCCACACAGAATCTAGAAAAGTACAGCCATTGGAGAACCAAGGTACCATGAAAGTTGTGACTGAAAAAGGAAGCTAAAAATAAGGGTGTGCTTTGAAGTGTGTTACTGGAGGATCAGACCACCAGACCCCCTCTTATCCCACATACACAGTCATGCACCCTTCTTGACTGAGCGAGATGGGTGGTTTGTTTTCTTAAGAAATGAGATACTATGGGGAATCAGGAAAGGCAGAAGGAGCTGGGTGAGAAGTGGGACTGACAATAGGGACAAGAAGTGAAACTTACCACCAAATAGTGGGGGGGGGTCCCAGTCTTTCCCCAATCTACTCCTAGACTTGCTAGTAGTTCACACTACCAAAAGAAGAGATGGGCAGTTCTTACCTGCAGAATTTTCCTAAAAGCCCTCCTTCTTCTAACATTTGGGAGTCCACCCAGCACCAACTCTTTTACCTCTGACTTCACTGTATGAGGCACACAAATCCACAAACCCTGCCTGTATACATGGTGCTTCCAGTCAGCACTGTAACGCTCATGTGAAGTGATAATAGAAAGCCACAAAACATTTGAAAAGAAGCCTTAAAATGAAATGAAACAAAACAACAAAAACAAATGAAAAGATTTTTATTTTTATTATTACTTTTACACTCTAATATTACACTCTAATAGACTATTAGAGTGTAATACACTCTATTACACTCTAATAGACTATTACACTCTAATAGACTAAAAGGAAACAAAAGAATAAACTGAAACCATTGGAGGAGAGAGGGTGCAGAAAAAAACCCTTCAAAACAATTTCTCCCTGTGTTCTGGTTTCTTTTCCGTGAGGAGAAAGCTAAATCAATGCAAGGTTCCAGTCTCAGGCCTCATTGGTGATACATGGTAAGAATAGAATAGAAACATTTGACTTGACTCCTCCACACTTTTTTTCTTCTTGGTAGCCAGACTGCTTACAGAGCCCAGGAGTTCTCGACTGCTCCCCTTGAAGTGCTCAGTTGTACAGAGATGGGTGAGAATCCTCAGTTTGGGAGTATGTTCTGATTACTGTAACTGCATAACAACTAACCTAAACATAAAGATGTCAAACTGATACTTTATTTTGCCCCCAGATTCTGCTGATCTTTAAGTCAGAAGCACAGCAGAAAATCTCCTCCCAATGACTGGGAGACAGCCCCTCCCTCACCCCAACACACTGGGCAGGCAACAATGCTGGGTCCATGTGGAGGCCCCTTTGAGCCTAGTTCTGGAATTTGGTGCCGTCTGTCTGCTGAGACCTTCGCTGACCTACGTCTGGCCTCTCCCTGTGGCCTAGGCTCAAACTTCTCATCTAGCAGTTAGGGCTCCAACAGTAAGTATTCAGCAGACAAAGTAAAATTGCAGTATCTTTTTCAGCCTCAGAATTCACACATAGTTCCATCACACTCACTCTATTTTCTACAAGAGTTCTAATAGCTTTGGGGGTAAGGGAAGGACACTGGTACCATCTTTCAACAGATGAAGAGGAAAAGAATTTGTAGACTTGTTCTAAAACTACCTTGAGGCATTATCTTAAAGATCCTAACACCTAATGCAAGGGTCAAGAATATCAATAATGTCAATAAATAAAGAGCAAAAGTGAAGAGCCATTGGTCTTCTCCCAACTGTTTTTTCTAGCAGCCACTGGCTCCAAGGAAGGGAACTCAAGTGCCTCCTACAGCAGGAACACAGGAGGGAGGTAAGGGACCAGCAGGATCTTGCAGTGCCCTCTCCCCATCCTTCAAATACTACCTTGCCCCAGACATCCCCCAGAAAAGAGCCCACAACCAATCCCAACTCCAGTCTCTTTGAGGACTTTGCCAAAAACAAGGACTCTTAGCTGACCCTAAATTTAAGGCCAAAAAGGGCAGATCATGTCAAAGGCATTTCTCTTTACTATTCTCCGCTACGTCATCAAGCAAAATCAGAACTAAAATAAATGCAAACATTATCCACGCAAGTTTTAACCTTCTTCTGCTAATTTTTATTTCTTCCTCCTTTTTCCAACCCTTTGAGTATTGTTGACACTCCACTGTCTTGCAGATTCCCCCTGGGTGCAGAAGGACAGGATGCAAATCCTTCAGTGGGCTGAGATGACAGAGGATGCGCTCTCCTGGAGACTTTGAGGGGCAAGTTCAAGGGAAACACCCTCTTATTCTTGAAGAGCAACCGTGAAGTGCAAGTAAGCATTGTTGAACAGGACTTAAGGTCAAAGAAAGAGTTCAAGAATTCTACAAACATGGCATCTCTCCTGTATTGCAACATCTGTCTTTGGCAGAGATGCTAAAACTTTGTGGTGACTTGTTTAACATGCAGAGTGTGTTGTCCATCTTTTTCTCCAGGAGGAAAAGAAACACAATTTTTACAACTGTCTGGGAATCTCTACATTTATGTAAAAGAATTTAATCAGTGTTCACTGAGATTTCTTGGATAGGTGTGTTTTGAGTGGCAGTAAAGGAAACTCACTTAAGGCAGCTGAAATCTGTAAAGGAAATTGTACTGTAATGGAGCCTGAGGGTAGAGATAAGGCTGTGCCTCAGAAACAGGCTCAGGAGGTCAGGCATGGTGGCACAAACCTTGAGGCACAGCTACAGAGCGCAACTGAGACTAGGAATCCCTTGAGTTCACAGGTTCAAGACCCAAGACCCACCTAAGGCAACATAGACCTAGTCTCAAAAAAATTAGCCAGGCATAGTGGTGCACCCCTGTAATCCCAGCTACCTGGGAAGCTGGGGTTGGGGATCACTTGAGTCCGTGGTACCCAGGCAACATAAGCCTGTGGTTCTCTGGGGAAAATAGTGAGACCTAGTTTTTAAAAAAGGCTCAGGAAAGCCTGGGAGGGGGTGTGAGGAAGTCCTCTGATCAAGTCTGTGAGACTTGAGGGTTGTGAGGAAGACTTCTAATCAGTCTGAGCTGAAGTCTCAGCATTCCTTACAAATTTTCTAGGAATATATGGGACTGGCAGAGAGCTGTAAGTGCTTTGGGGTGTGGTGTGATACAGTCAGTTGAAGAAACATGAACCTATGCTCATAAAACATAGACAGTGTTGTAAACCAATAAAGAATAATTCCTGAAAATGACTGACCTTAGCTTACCTCTACAGCAATCAGGTATTCAGGAAAACAATGATAATTTGGCTCCTCTTCCTGTTAACTTTTAAATGAAGTGAAATTACTAGAAACCCAGGGATAAGACAAAAGCAATAGTTGAATGATCCTGTGGATCACTGAGAGCCCCTAAGCCTCACAGAAACAAAATTTAGAGAAAGAAAAAAGTTGAAAGGGACAGGCTTGATTGAGTCAAATAATCCCAACTTTTCCTTTTTGCAAGATGAGCCTGTATAGGGCCAAGGAGCAACAACCATCCTAGCTAATACTTATTTCTAAATGTGGCAACCAGGCACAACTAGTGACCCCAGGATTCTGTCCATGGTCATCTTCACATTAGCAACCCTGGAGAAGGTCATCTTTGCTAATTCCTTCCTTGTGTACCCCTATATTCACTGCACCATTAGTAATACCTTAATAGGCACATAGTCTATAAATAAATGGTTACAGCATTCAAAAAACGTGCTACATATATGACAGAATACCACTCAGGGCCAGGCACAGTGACACGTGCCTGTAAGCAGAAGCCTAGGAATCCTCGGTGGGGACCAGGGATCGCAGTTCCAGTCCCAATCGGGGCAACATAGCAAAATCTAGTTCCAAAAAAATCACTGGGGGTGGTGGTGCACACCTATATTCCCAACTACATGGGAAGCTGAGACTGGGGATTGCTTGAGTCCGTGGTACCCCGGGCAATGTTAGCCTGTGGTTCCATGGGCAAAAATAGTGAGACCTAGTCTCAAAAAAAAAAAAAAAAAAAAAAAAAAAAAAAAAAAAAAAAAAAAAAAAAAAAAAAGAATAGCAACCAGTTACTCTAGAAGGATGGCATCTATGACAATGTAGATGACCTTGAGGGGCTTGTTCTATGTAAAATAAGTCACTCATATGGGTAGAAACAAACCAATTGGAAAAAAAAAAGTAAATGCATAGATTTTCACAACAGAATAATGGTCACCAGCCTGGAAGAAGGATGGGGGAACAGGGATTCATACTGGTAAAGGGGGTTAATTGTGTGGTATTGGATGGAAACTAGACCTTTGGTGGTAACCATAAAGGAATATATACAGGTGTTATAATGTGAAATTGTACAACTGAAACTTAAAAAATAAAAAGAAAGAAACAAAAGAAAACAAACTCTTAGATGATGAGAATGGTGGCTACTAGAGGTAAAGGAGGTTGAGGCAAAGGAAGAGACAAATGAGGTAAAGGGGATCAGTTGTACAGAGTGCCATGGAAGCAAAACTGAGTGGGGATCATAATGAGCAGACACACATGTCAGATTACAATACTGTACACTTCAAAAACCTATATATGTTACAAACCAAAATTACTTCAATTAAAAAGCATTCAGTGGATAAAGATAATCTAGAGGTAGAAAAACGAAAGGATTCAAGAGACACTTAAAATATCAGATTGCCACTAAATCACCTGTGATTAATCATCCTGATCTCTTTTGTTCTCCCTCCCCTGATTTTCCCTCCCTACCTCTCCCTCTCTTGCTGTTTGCTTCAGATCTGTTGTCTAATAGATCTTTAGATCTTCTAGTTTTAACCTTTTCTTGTTCTTTTATTTGTTCTCCCTGTGTAAGTGAGATCATCTGGTATTTCCTTTTTTCTTTCTGGCTTATTCCCAATAGCATGATTCCTTCTAGTTCCATCCATGTTACCGCAAATAACATGGGTTTGTCTCTTTTGATTGTTGAATAATATTCCATTCTGTAAATGTACCACCACTGAGCCATTCATTGATGTAAATATATATATATATGTAAAATGCAAAAAAAAATTAAAAAGAAAGAAAAATGCAAAAACAGAGCTAAGTAAACCAAGGTAAAAAAATACACAATCAACTAATATTTTTTTTTAAAGATCAGATCATTAGGCTTGGTGGAAGAGGAAGAGTACATACCGTGATTTCTAGGTTCTGACTCTCAAAACTCTCAAAACTACAACCAGTGGGGAGGAAGAGCCTGAGGTCCATTTGAACAAGTTGGAATTGGGTGACTTTCATGTCTGAAAATTGATATATAGTTGGCAACTGTGTGCATGGATCTGATCTTGAAGAAGTCGAGGCTGGAGGTGCAAACATATCTTTTGCTTTAGGGCACCATGCAGCACCCTAATCCAACCTGAACTTCCATAATAACCCTTTATCCTCCCTCTAATTATGTTTATTGAGGTAAAGTTAGTTTACATCTTGTATTTGTTTTCAGGTTTATAGGTTCTAACCTCTACAAATGTCTGTTCTCACACCAAGCCAACCACCAAAGCCCTTCAATCCTCCACCCTGCTCCACTGGGGCCCTCCCTCCCCTGCTCCCACCCTACCAGAGATTCCCACCCCCAACCCCCCCTCCATCCCCCCATCCCCCTACCCCTCTTACCCCACCCCACCCCATCATGCTCCACTCTGGTTGCCTCAGTTTTGCAGTCAGATACCAAGGGTTTGTGATGTTTTGGTTTTGTCTGATCCTCCATTTTGCATTTTGTTTCTCTATATTCCACATACAAGTGAAACCATTTAGCATCATCCCCTCCAATTCTATCCATGGCAAGAATTCATCTTTTTTTTAATTGAATAATGTTCTGATGTATGTATACACCACATTTTTCTGGTCTACTCCTCTGTCCTTGGGCACTTAAGCTGTCTCATAATTTAGCTGTTGTAAATAGGGTTGCAGTGAACATAGGAGTGCACATATACCTTCTAATTGGCGCCTACTTCTAGTAGATACCTAGGAGAAAATTGCTGGGTCATCTGGGAAACCTCCATAAAGTTTTCTATGGGGCCTAGACCAGTCTCCATCTCCACCAACAGTGAACAAGGGTTCCTTTTCCTACACACCCTCACCAGTACTTGTTTCTGGCCTTTACTGCCTCCAGACTTTCAGTCTATGTTTCAGAGGTTCACTCTTGAACTTTAGATTCTTTTCATTAACTTTTATGATAGCATGGCCCAACGTACCTTTGTTTGTCTGGCTATTTCAGACTGCAGATACACAGAGTCAGATAACAATCAACCTGTTAGTGGGAATAAACAAAATCAGTTTATATTCAACTCTCTATTGTCCTCAAATTTGCTACATGAACTTTCCCTTCTGTGCTTCTGGGTTATAATATAATCTATAACTTTATATTAAATTTTTATTGAAATATAAGATAGGTAGGAAAGTACAGATAATGTAAACAATTCAATAATTTTCACAAACTATCTACTTAAAGCTTTTCATATCACTTTGACTGTTAGAACAATGATAATTTCAGTATTAAAAGTTCTAGTCTAAATTATCAAATTTGCATTTCTCAGTAATTCAAAGCTCATTTCCATTCCCCCAGTTCAGGCTGGACTGAGACTCAGAACTCTGCAAAGGGGAAACAGAGGGTGTAAGCTGAGTTATTTTTCTTCCTTGTTCTTTACTTCCTTCCTCTCCTAGTTACATTACTCTGGTTCTCTCAAAGTCATGTTGGGAGAAAGAATGAGAGGTGAAAAAGTAAGGATTGGGCCCTTGTGTGTCCTCTACAGTCTCCAGAGGGCACAGCTGAAGTTTTCCATGAAGTCTTTGACCATACTTTCCTCACAGTCAGTAGTAGCACAGAATGGGCTCTTTTCTGCTGCTCTGTTGGTATCCAGTTGGGAAGAAGAGGTGGGGAACCCCACCAAGTGGGGAACCGCACAAATGATTATCTTCAATATCAGTTACAAGACCATGGCCACGCTGTTCACCCTCTCCTCAAAGAAGTGATTGCCCACTTGTCTTGATGAATCCCTTTTTTTTGCTGAAAATACATTCAAGCACAAGAATTACAATTAATAAAAGATAAAATTTGGAAATCATCATTTTGCAATCCCTATCAAAATAATAGGTCTAGATAATGGTCTAGTAAAATCATTAGGTGAACCATAGAATGCATGAGTAGATCAAGCTGATAGCAACTGAGCTCAATGATCAATCTCAGAATCACTGAAGTAGGAAACACAGTCCTCCCAACATTACGCAATAGGAAATCCGCAACCTCATCTACAGCAACAAGAAAAAATTGTATCTGAATTATATCATACCTCTATTTCCATCTACCAGTTAAACAGGAGAGAAACACATTAACCATGCTGTTAGAATGCTGCCCAAATCCAGGCCACAGAACAAATGACTCAATTTTCCAAGCAATAAAATGGCACAAAAGATGTGACCTAGAAGGAACAGTGCCAGGAACTATTTTGGGGTGAAGGAACTGTTCTGGATCCTGGTGGCAGTTATAAGAGTCCATACACGTGTTTAAAATATAAGTGCATACCAAAAATGTTTATTTTACCAGCTGATTTTTTTTAATAAAAAAATTAAATAGTTTGAAAGGATACAAAAGGAAACATGGAAGAGTGCTAGAGATTAATAGAGAGAAGAGATCTGACCAAATACAAGATGTGGCCCTGTTAGAATCTAGATTCAAAGAAAGCTGTGTTTTAACACACTGGGGAAAATAGGACTATATACTGACTATTAAGTGATATTATGCTGCTATATGGTATTGTTTAATATTGTATTGTTTGATAATGGTGACTTTCTTAAAATCTTTATTGGTTTGGCAGCTCTCCTGCCCGCCTGTGGGAGCAGGTGTTTCTCAACAATCTTCTCCCTTTGTAGAGCAGCAGAGGAAGCTCTCCACCCAAGACTGGCTGCCTGTAACTGTGTGGGTCTTTTAACACACCTGTACCTTTATTTCTACCTGCGTATGTCTATGTAAACATTCCTTACTTCTCCTTTTCCTTTTTATAATAAACCTGTGCTTTTGAACATAATCTTTATCTTTATCAGTTAGAGACACATAATAAAAATTTTAAAGGTAAAATTATGTGATATCTAGGATTTGCTTTAAAATACTCCAGAAAAAATATATATATACTATAATAGATATGCAGTGTATGCCTAAATAAGAATGGTATTTTTTACTTTTGTTCACTATTATGTTCTCAATATCTACAAGTGTTAAGGTATATGGCAAAAAGTAGATGTAAATATTAGTTGAATGCATGAAGGAAAAGTCCATTCAACATCCTGTCACTTCTGTTACTGCCTATCTCACAAAATGCCACCACATACCCTTTCTCTCTATCTCTATGTCCTAGTTCTTGTATTGCTCCAGGGATAGAAGCATGTAGTTCTGCTCTTGATAGACGCCTCTCTGAAATCTTGCTCAGACAGAAAACAACTCATTGGCTTCATTGGCACCATCTGACCCCCAAAGTTCAGTGAGTGAAGGTTTGATACAAATTTTGCATTTTCTTTTATGACTTTCACTGACCACATGAGTCTATGGTATTCCAGCCACCAACCAGCTTTCCAACTGTACCATGCTTTTATCTTCTGCCATGAAACTACACTCTAGCTCCACTAACAGTTCATCACAAACACTGATAGATCAGACTTCTCTGCCTTGGTGCCTGGTCTTCCCTCTGCCAAAGATGCTCCTTGCTCCTTATACGTCTAAGTGAGTTATGCTCATTTTCAAGTGCCAGTCCAAATATTAACTCCCCGTTGAAGATTTTTTCCCTGATCCTTTCAATCCCTGTGTTCCCAGGCTTCAATAAGAAGTCTCATGCATTTGTTTTTGTTGTCACCACAGAGCTGCTTCTCCTAGTAAACAATGGGTCAGAAAAACAACAGTAGGCTGGGCACGGTGGTTCGTGCTTGTAAGCTTCAGTCTATGAAGCAGCCAGGGCTAGGGATCGCGGTTCGAGTCCCGCCTGGGGCCCGTAGCGAGACCTAGTTCCAAGAAAATAGCTGGGCGTGGTGGTGCGCGCCTGTAATTCCAGCTACCTGGGAAGCTGAGGCCGGGGATTGCTTGAGTCCGTGGTACCCCGGGGAACGAGAGCCTGGGGTTCCACGGGCAAAAATAGCGAGACCTCGTCTCAAAAAACAAAACAAAACAAAAAACCCAGCATTATCCCATACTAATCCCATGCATACTGGATACTAAATTAATCACTTTGCACATATTGACCTTTTGTCTTCAAAAAAAAATATGTAGGTATTCTTATATTTACTACCATACATGTAAAGAAACTGAAGCCCAAAGGAGATGAAATAGTTTTCCCAAAGTACATGTGTAGTAATGGCAGAGCCAGGATTGCTAGCATGGGTCTTCTGGATCCACAGTCTATGCTCTTAATAACTATACTCTATTGTCTTTTCACACAGGAATGCTGTGTGTTTGACCATAACCTCTGTCTGGCTCTAAAGGTTCCCAAGTGCATTTATCTATGGAACATATTTTAGTTTTCAAAAATTCATGAGATGAACACAGGATTCAATATATATATATGTGTGTGTGTGTGTATATATATATATATATATATATATATATATATATATATAGTCTAGATGTATTTAAAAAGAAAAAATTAAAGATGAAAATGAAGGAAGGGGTAGGTGGAACAAAGAGGAAAGAAATAAGGAAAAGAGGGAAAGATAAAGAAGAATGGGGAGAAGGAAAAGGGGAAAACTGGTCTCTAAGTTACAAGAAATGACTGAGCTGAAAATAACATCTACAAAATACTGTGAGAAACATTAAAGAACACCTAAGTAAGTGAAAAGGTATACCATATTCAAGAATCAGACAATCCAGTAGCTTTAAGATGCCAGAGCTCCCTAAATTGATCGATAGGTTAACACTATGCCAGTAACAATCCCAGACAACTACTTTATAGAAATGGATAAGCTGAATCTTAAACTTAAATAGAAAATCAAAATAGTCAAATCTAAAATCTAAAATAGTCAAAATCTAAAATAGTCAAAATAATTAGGGAAAAATAAGAACAAAGTGAAGACTTATACTAGCTGACTTTCAGTACAAAATTTCATTGTCTTTATATACCTAAAAACTATGGACATTTTATATGACTTATTAAAGAGCTATCTAACTCTAAAACTAATCTAATCTATTATTACACATGAGTACATTAATACATGAAATAGTAACATTTATTATTAGTAGTGTGATATTGGCATAAGGATATACAATGAAATAAAATCCATAGATACAGTCAATCGATCATCAACAATTTTCCAAGCTGATATGAGATGTTTTTAACAAAAAAGTTGTGTTCTTGACAAAAGGTATTAGAATAATTGAATATCATCTATCTGCCCAAAAAAAGTCTTAAGCTTTGTTTCATATCATATATAAAAATAAGTCAAAATAAACTATAAACTTCAATACAAGAGTTAAAACTATAGCATTTTTTAGACAAAAACATAGGAGAAGATCTTTTTACTTGTGTTTGGGTGAAACTTTCTTTGCTAGGACAAAAGAAAAATCAACTACAAAAGAAACAAATTGATAAACCAGACTTCATAAAAATTAAAAACATGTGCTGTTTAAAATACACTGTTAAGATAATGTAAAGACAAGTCTTAGACTGGGGAAAAACATTTGTAAAACATACACCTAATAAAGAACCGTCTCCAGAATACATGAGGAACTTTTACAACTCCCTCGTAAAAAGATGAACAACTCAATTAAAAAAAAATAGGTCAAATATTTTAACAGACACATCGCCAAAGAAGATCTATGAATGGCAAATGAGCTCATAAAAAGAAGTTCAACTTCATCCTCGCTAGGGAGCCGCAAATTAAAATTAGAAGGACTTAAACTTGAAAGACCATCAACACCGACTGCTGGTGAGGATTTAGAACAACTGGATCTTCGCTGGTGGGAAAGTAAAATGATACAACTACTTTGGAAACAGTTTGACAGTTTCTTATAAAGTCAAACATACAATTACCATGTGACTCAGCAAGTCCACCTGTAGGTGTTTATCCAAGAGAAATGAAAACATAATGTCCACACAAAGACTTGATGATGTATGTTCATATTAGCAATAAATCATGTTCAAAGTAACATTATTCATAAAGCCAAAAACTGGAAACAATTCAAATGTACATCAACAGATAAATGGATAAACAAATTGTGCTACTTTCATGTACAGGGTAATGTTTCCACCAGCAGCAACTCATATAAATGACAGTGTTCTCCATGTGCGGCCTCGATCTGTAGTCAGCTACACCATCTAGTTTGTGGAAGTAAATGCTAGGATGTATCATGACAAAATCACTTGAGACCTCTCAAAATATATCCCTGCATCAAGCAATGCATATACAATGGATGAATATTAGTCAGCAATCAAAAACCTGAACTGAATGAAATAGATTCATTTCTCCCTGTACTTCCCACTAAGCACAGCTGAAAATTGGACATTACTTCTAAGAAGCTGTTTTCAATGCAGAGAGAAAAAGACAGCTGGGAACCTGGGGACCACAGGAATGAAATGACGCTGCTGAGTTCCCTGAATCTTCTTATTGCCTCATAGATCTCTGAATGCTGGGGAAGCTGCCCACCTGGGAATACTATAAGACTCAAACAGGCAAATCCCTAAGAAATACCGCTTTCTCTGACCAAAGGAAGAGGTAAAGGGCAACCCAGTGAGTAAGAAAACTTGAAGATTACTCTCTCCCAGTCAAATGCCAGGGAATGAAGTGTAGCTTCGTCAGCAGCCCCATAAAAAATACTGGTGGGGGCCGGGCATGGTGGCGCATGCCTGTAGGTGGCAGCCTAGAAAGCCATGGCCAGGGCCAGGGATCATGGTTCAAGTCCCACCCAAGGCACGTAGCGAGACCTAGTTCCAAAAAAATAGCTGGGTGTTGTGGCGCACACCTGTAATCCCAGCTACCTAGGAAGCTGAGGCTGGGGATTGCTTGAGTCTGTGGTATCCCGGGCAACGAGAGCCTGCGGTTCCACAGGCAAAAATAGCGAGACCTAGTCTCCAAAAAAAAAAGAAAGAAAGAAATACTGGTGGGGAAGCTAATTCCCCACTTGCTGGGCCGCACAAGCTGCCTCTAAGGCACCCCTGCAGGGGTGGGGTCACGAGTAGAGAACACAAGTAGAGAGCTGGGACTCTCTTTCCCACTTGGTGTTGATGAGACTTCCCTTCCAAAACTGTTAGGGAAGACTACTTGAGGGATCTGAACTTCCGTTCTCACCCAGCAGGAGGCCCTCCTCCCCCTCCCCCACAACCAGAGCAGGCCAAGAGGGTTGGCAGTGTAGATTAAAAACACACTCTCCCACTGTATGCAAAGCACTATGCTGAGTTTAAAAATAAAAAGTCAATCTCAGAAGACCACATTCTGTATGACTCCATATAGATGACACTCTAGAAATGACTTCATTATAGACATGGATAGTAAATCAGTGGTTTCCAGGGGTTAGAAATGGTGAGGGGAGGAGTAAGAGGGTGAAACCAGAGAGATCTTTGTGATAATGGGAGAGTCATGTGTCTGTCTCACTGGTGGTTACATGGGTTTACACATATGATAAAAAGAATCCCAATACACATCGCACTAGCATCAACTCCCCAGCTTTGATACTGTGCTCTACTGTTAAACATACATGGGCTCTCTTTGTCCTATCTTACCAATATCTTGTGAATTCAAACAGCAATATAAAAAAAATGAAAACCACTAAAAACAAATGGTTGATATCCATAATAAAGTATATAGATCACCAAGACTTTATGCTTAGCGGATAAAGCCAGCTTCAAAGGTATATTATGCATGATTTTATTTATATATAACTCTAGAAAAGACAAATATAAGCTACAGCATCTGAAAGTAGGACCAGCAGTTTCCTGTGTGCATGAATATGAGGCACAAAAGAATATTTTGAGGAATGAAGGTGTTCCACATATTCATGGGGTCATAGATACAGGGATGCATAAATCTGTCAAGACCATTGGGAGTGTTCATTCAAAATGACTGCATTTTATTGTACCTAAGCTATACCTTGTTAACGCTGGTTTGAAATTGCTTGGCAATAAAGAAAAGATGACCAAATCACTTAGTTTGGAAATAAGAAAAAGAACATAATATTTTGCATAAATGATCCACAAAAAAGAACATAATATTTAATGTACATTAAAATATTTTATTATACATTTTTATAAAATATGGCACACATGCCCACTTAAATATAAGCGTGACTGTCAAGTCCAATTGTCATGCCCACACCAACACTTTACATGTATGCTTCAGAGTAATATTTGTAAGTTGGATGCCCTCATATTATCCTCAAAGAGTGATAGCTGTACCTGGAAATGGATTTATTAATTGCATCATGTACTGTCCAAAAGCATATATCCCCCCCACCCCAGAAACCAGAAAATGACTACAGTAGGATAAATATAAAGAGGAAACGATTCTGGGTTTCTGGTTACAATCCACTCGGACTACAAGAAAGACTGAGATTCCAGCTACTGTCTGAAATATTCTGTACAGTCAGTATATGAAAGTACAGGGTTATCATTAAAGAACCCCAGAGAGAACCCTTTAACTGACAAGGAAAAATTACTAAAGTCAGAAGAAGCCCAGAATGAGAAACTTTCTCAGCCCAGCTGTACCGCCTGCCTGACGCCAGGTATAGTCAGAATGAGCGAACCACAACATGCCTCAACTATCAAGGATCACCAGCTACTTGGCTTCTGCACAGCAACCAGTTCCCAATTATCAGGGAACATGATAAAACCCACTCTCCACTGACATTCAGAGCTATTCCACTGAGCCCACCTGAGTCCTCTCTGAGTCATTGGCCATCTTCCTGGGAACGTTGTCATAACAAAACAAAATTTTCACACAAATGCCAAAAAAATAGTGAGGAATCTGTACTACCTTGACAGTTTTCCTGTAAATCTAAAGCTCTTCTAAAATTAAAAGATTTTTTAAACTATTCCTTTGCAAAATAAATTACTGGATTTAAAAAAAAAAAACACTGGTGATACTAACATGAGCAGGAGTGGTGACATATTTGGCATATGCATCAGTGAAACAACAGTGATGTCCCTGGCTTAACACACCACTTTTTGATGTTAGCGACAACTGCTCACAGACTAATGCTTCTGAATGGATTTATAGAGGTGAGACTTGAAAATCACACCCAAAATACATCCCCCCCAAAAGGACTGGGAACCACTCACAGAAAGACTTCCAGATACCAGAAGCTAATGAAAAGATAACAAGTATTACAGGCATATCTTGTTTTTTGCACCTTGTTTTATTGGTCTGCACAGGTAATGAACTTTTTACAAGTTGAAGGCTGTGGCAACCGTGTGTCAGCAAGACTATCAGTGCCCTTTTCCAACAGCCTGGGTTCATTTTGTGTCTCTGAGTCACATTTAATGAAAGTATATTTATCAGAGTTTTTTTTTAGACATAATGCTATTGTACATGTAAGCTATAGCCTTTAGATGCTCTGGGAAATCCCCAAATTTGTATGACTTGATTTATTGCAATATTCAATTTACTGCAACCAAGCTGAGTTATCTCCAAGGTGCTCCTGGTCTATAAAATTAACAGTTGGCTAGTGGACAGGTTCTTTCTATATAGTGATGCAGATTTGAAATATTATCTTTGAACAAATGCAAACTGAACAGGTAAGGTCAAAATGAGGTGGTTTTCTTGAAAGTGCAGCCTCTGGGAGAACTGGTGGACTGAATGTTTGGCAGGCAGCACAAAACTTGACACCACCACCCCACCTCCAGAGAAACAATTCTCCAGGAAAAAAGGATTTCTACATCCAACTATCTAAGGAAAAGAAACAAGAAATATTAAATAGTCGGAGTGAAAGTATCAGGTCAGTTGCTGGCAGTTTTCCTATTCCCCAAAGTAGTGCCCTTTAAACTGGCTGACTCACCCAGAGAGATTCTGGAAATATGAAAAAATACCAGAAGATGCCACAGTCCTGCCCCTGAGAAAAGGCCCCAGGAATTAAGAGTAAAGTCTGGAAAAAAGGCTGTAAGGATAAATCAGGAAATTAATTCCACATCCAAATTCACTTGCATCAACCTGGGGGTGCCTGGGAAGAAAGTCACCCATGAGTAGGCTTGTGGTTTTTTAAGTCACTGTGTCTTAGACCTAGACCACAGAGGCCGGGGCTGCAGCCCAGGGGTCTATGCTTCTACCTTATCCCCTACATTATTCAGGATCCTTCTTTCACATGTAACAGAAAGTCAATTCAAAGTGGCTTTTAAAAAAGAAAAGACATTTATAGGTTGTTGTAATTTGGAAAGTCAGGAGTAGTCTGAGCTCAGATGTGGCTAGAATAAGTGGTTGCATCAAGGGGTTCAAACTAGATCATCCAGACTTTCCCTCCATGACCTGACTTTGCTTTCCTCTATGTTTGACTTTATTCTCTGACAGGTTTTCTCCAAGCAAGGCCACTAGAGCCAACAAGTCTGCATGGTTAGGAGGTTGGCAGCCACAGTGGAAATACACTCTTCACTCTCTCTATTTTCTCAAAGTCCCAGAAAGAAGCTTCTTTAACTCTGAGTAGCCCATTCTGTAATGTTTGTTCACCTCTTAAATGATCACTGTCCAAGGGGAAGTGATACTCTCATTCACTGGGTTCCATGGGTCATTGACGAATAAACGAGTAGCAGAGTCATTGGGTAGCCTGAGATTCGCCAGCTATACCATGTGCAACTAAAAGTAGTGGTAACAGCCAAACACGAAAACAAAACAGGAATGTCTGGCAGGCTGAGCAAGTTTTCAGATTTTGTCCTCCTCAAGGTAATAACAATAACTAACCCATTAAACTTAAGGCGTTTCTCTGACAGTCTGGAGTTGTTATGAGTTGATTTATATTTATGTCGTAAATATATATTATACACATGGCACTTGGAAGAATGTTTGGCCCAAAGTATTTCACCTGCAGGCTATCATCATGGAAGAAGGACCCCAGAGAAGGGAAAAAATAAATCTTACTAGGCAGGTGGAGGAGCAAGAAAATTAAATCTACATATTGAAAGGAGTGTAACCCAATTTTGTAACAAACTGGTAAAGCAGGATATATTGGTCATGTTACTCTTTGATTCATAGTTCAAAAATTATTAAGACTTTTAAATAATATTTTCAGTAACCAGTACAAGAGAATTTGGTATAGAATAAATATCCGATATTGATTATGAGATTACAAACTCATAGTCCACCCTCCTATACCAAACTCTAACTGTAGAAACAATAGGAAATATATTACAAATAAAGGAACAGCTATGCTTCAGATCCGAAAAGGAAATGGAACTGGTGGAATAGAAAGAAGAGTTCAAAGACAGAAACCACACTAGATTAGATTGAAATGGAAAATCACAGCCTAGAACATCAGCAGCAACATAGAGAGAGAAATACAATGCCCTTCCTCAGAGAAAGCAAGACCAGTGTCCCAAGTGATGGTGGCCTGCCAGAAGCCATCCACAGGGACCCTCCACACCCTGTACTCAGCTTTCACATACCTCACCAGCCACCCTCCCCATCCACTTCCAAGTGAAGCAAAAACAGACACAGGGAGCAGCCCCAACAGCAACACCAGCTCTCCGCAGTTGGGCTGTGGAAGTCAAGGCAGCAGTGTAGAGAATAACATCAACTACAAAGAGAAGTACAGAGAGGGATCACCAAACAGCTGGCACATTCCTAACATCCTCAGGGAGATCTAAAATCAAAGAGTTGGAGCAACATATACCCAATGAAATAGTTAATAAGATATTAGAAGAGAAATTATAAAATAAAAATTATTTGTAGAATATAAATAGCCAAAGAAAGCGAACGGACAAAACCCAACAAAAATAACTCTGAAATTCTGGAAAATATGGTGGTGAGAGTGGGTAGAGGAAGGGGAAGGGATTAGAGAGATAATGTGATAGTTTAGTGGCACAGCAGCTTTGATGAGTGAGTGTGCATGTTCAGGTGTGAAGCTGTACTCCCAAAAGTGTGTAGTTATGTAAATGAATGGCAAATTCATTTACATGTTATATTGTATTCATATCAATTGTTATATTGATGTTATATTGTTATATTGATTCATATCAATATAAATCAACTCATAACAACTCCAGACTGTCAGAGAAATGCCCTAAGTTTAATGGGTTAGTTATTATTATTATCTTGAAGGGGATAAAAATATATCTTGAGGAGGCTATTTTTTAAATAAATTATTTAAAAATATGTGTGATTAATATCATCCAGAAATAAGGGTGTGCAGGGCATTCATGAAATAGAAACTAGAAGTTATTAAATGAAGCAGTTAGAGAACTAGCAAAGAGAAAATTCTAAGTGTTGCAATGAAAACTTGGTGGAGGAATAGGAATAGCTAAAGAATGAATTTGAAAGTTGGAAGACTCAGTCAAGGAATAGTCTCAAAATACCACACACAGAAATAAGACTCTGTACCAGACTAATAACTTATACCAGAAAACTGATTACAGGACTGAGGCTTCCAAGGGGACAAGGAGGAGGAAGGTCAAGAAGCAAGGTGGGAGGGAGCAAAATGGAGGATGGTGATGTACCATGGATGTCATGGTGGTGGGTACAATGTAGTAATAACACCATGGTGGGGTGGGGAGGGACTCTATACTTCTAAAAACACAAATAATGATGTAAATCAATGCTATAACAATAAAGAAAAATTTAAAAATATATTTGACATACACAAATTAAAAAAGAATCTTTTGGAAATTTTTGTCATTAAAATGTGTTTGTTTTCAAGTAAGAAAGAAAGAAGTCTTTGTAAAAATGAAGAGACACCGAAGCGCATGGAGTCTCACATGCATCCAAAAGTTAAGGATAAACTAGGGAAAACATGTATTGACATGAAGGAATGAACCTCTGCTCCTGTCTTCACTCTCCTCCTAAGATCTCTCCACTAAAATGCCAGTTAAGGAATTCTTTGAAAGCATAATTAGAGGTGATACAAGAGTAGATAAGAGATGACATCTTTATTTTCGAAGTGAAAGAAGGTGGACAAGGGGTAATTAATTTAGCAGACCAGAGAACTTAGAGAATGCCAAAAGTCAAGTGCTTGCAGGGTGGGAGTGGGCAATAATCACAGAACCCCAGGAACTGAAGACAGAGATGATCCCTGAGGGGAGAGGTGCAATTGAGTCTGAATACATCACAATGATTGAAAATCTGTATGAAAAACAAATGGCCCCATGTCCTTTATCACCCTACCCAGTCAGGAAGTTCTCTCACCTCCACAATATAGGACTAAAAGTTGATCCTATAATAAAGCAGGGGGAACCCTGGACTTGGGACTGAAGCCTAATGTTCCCTGTTGAAAACAGAAAATTTAAGGGAAAACTAACACATTTAATGCTGAGGCCATAGTGTTCTTCAAATGCTGCCAAGAATCCTGATGGTCAGGCTTGTGCACCCCAAATGATGATCTCTGGACAACCAAGCACCCCAACAGAAAGGACCCAAAGATACTGATACTTGGAGTCCCAAACCAAATGCTCAGCTCTCTGCCATTACTTTGAAAAGCTCTGTCAAAGAAACCATCACCTTCTTTACTGCATCACTTTTAAACATAAAGAGAAAACCAAGGATCACCAGACAAGATAAAGGAACTTGAGAAAGATTTTTAAAATCTACAGTTACCAGTTCAGAAATATTACAGAAGATCTAGCATTCTTGACATACAGCAAGGTGTTTCTAAAAGTTAAAATCAGAGAACAAGACAGAAGAAGCAATAGCAGAAAGAAATGTAATTCAACGGGAGTGGAGATGAGCTCTGGGAATCTCTATTAAAATAGTGAAAAAGACAGAACTGGAAATTAGAAGAAGACAATAGAGGAACTGCTATTCAGATGTTTAAGTCATTGAATTTTGGTTCCTTTGTTCTATCTATATTTTCACTAACAAATACCTTCAAAATTCTAAAGGAAGTTTATCTCCCACCTATTCCTAGACAAATCTCTGAGTTGAATAAAGACATGTTTAAATATGTATGACCTCCAAAAGTGTACCTCTCAAGTACTTTTCCCAAAAACTACAGGAACAAGTGCTCCTATTAGCCCCTCAGATGCACAATAAGTAAAGGTGTAAGTACTGCCCCATTAACCATTAGTATATACATTCATTGGTAAATTGGAGCATCTACACAGGTGAGTGATGAATGCTGAGATACATTTTTTTATCAAGTTGTTTAGCTGGGGGTCTGCAAAACACTATTTGCTTGAGACTCTTGTACCCGAAGCGGGCAGCCTAACTCAAAGCAAGAGTTTTAGGATGCTTACCTAGGGATTTAAGATGAAAAAGGTCAAAAATAAGTTTTGGGAGTGGATTCATAAATGATGAGGGCACAAGAAAGCCCACACACAGAAATAAAAGTGTTAGAGAGAGAATGGGGAATGAGAATATGAATCAAGCCCATGACACTTTCTGTGCTATTTCTCTGCCTGTTGTGTAACATGGAGGGAGTTACTTCCTCTCTTTGAGTTTCAGTGTCCTCGTTTATAAGTCAGAGACAAGAATGCCTACTTCTAAAAGCTTTGTAGGACTAAAGTAGACACGTTCATTTTCTTACTTTCACACACCTTATTGTAGTCAATTATTTTGGGGTGATGGCGATGGTGGTGTATGAATCTTAAAGTCAAACTGTACTTTCATCATTTACAGATACTCATGGTGAAGACAGTGATACATTGAGAATTTGGTCTTCAAACATCATTTATATATATTGCGAAAATAGACAGTCCATTACTTATGGAGAAACATTTTGGGTTTGGAAAGGCAGAGGGCAGAGCAGAGTTTGGTAAGGCAAAGAGACTATGAAGACAAGTTGAAGACAAATGGTAAATTAAGAACAAGGACCTTCCTCAAGCATGCCATTGCTGGGGAGAGGCTGGAGGTAGGGAGAAGAGATGAGAGGGCATGAGCATGAACAGAAAGAAGATAAAGTATGAAATTTCTACAAGACACCTATGGGTTGGGTATGACTGCTGGGAGTCAAGGTGTTCAGAGAGAAATTTCTGGAGGGAGGACTGATTGCAAAAAAAAATGTTAATATTGTAGAGAACTAATATTAAATCTTACAATGATCCTATGTCCACTACAATTTTTGATATTTGGTTCATTGCAGGACTTTGCCTTAATTTTGATTTTTTAAATTGCATTACAAATTATTCATCTTTATTGCTGAGTTTTGGGAAACACCCTTAAATGGTGCATCTGCGGTAAAGGCCTCATTCACCTCACCCTAGTCCCTGCCCTGAGTTTACCTTTTTCAAATCCCCAGAATAAGTCTGTTTGTGTCACTAACACAAAAGCTTTGTGTCAGTGACAGCTTTTAAATGTGGTTCTGCACAGGGTAAAGATCCTCCATAGTTGACAAGTCATAAAAATTATCTGCAAATCAATGAGTAAGAAGTTTAAATAATATAAGATTACAAGGTAAATGTCTTTACAAAGAGAAAGATAAACAGAGTTTGGGAGGGTTAAAAGGTCTTGGCAGAGACTCCAAGAGAGGAATGGAATCTCTGCCCCTGTTCCCCAGCTCATTTGTCCTCTAACCCAGGTTTCTCCAGGTTTCCTCCATTATTTCTAGTAAGTTTTAAGACTAGAGTGAGAGCCCCAGCTGCCCTGGGTCTGGCCTTGTTGTCGAGTCTTGAAAAGAAAGACCAGGCCTTAGCTGGTGGATTCCTGAGGAACAGAGACCCAGCAGCAGGGCCAGAGGCAACACCAGGACACTCTACATCTCTTCATGGGAAGAGCCAGCTTCAGACACACCAGTCCCAGCAGTGTAGAGATGTCAGTCTGGAGGGAAGGTGGTCTGGGTGGACCATCCTGACCTCATGTTTGCTTACAATGCAAACTGACAACAAAGAAGGGTGAGGCCTCATGTCCCATGCCTGCCCCCAACTGATGCTGGGGAGATAAGAGCAAGAGTGGGACAGAGCCTCAGACTCTCTGTTCCCCCCTCCCCCCACACTCCCTTTGTGTTCTGGATGAATCCAACATTTTTCTTTTGTCAGCAACCAAGCAGTGAGTACTGCTAAGGAAATCACTTCCTGAGCGATGTTTCTCTACCACTTTTCCCCATTATTTCCAGCAATTTCTATTTTCCCCACACACATCATTTCCGGTAAATTTCATTATTGTTTCCTTACAAGGTTTAAGATATTTTCCTTAACTGCTTCCTGTCTCTGCCCCATAAAATTTTAATACCTTAATATATGTGTTTACATACATGGTACTTTGTAGGGCCACAAATACACTAAGGGGATGCCGCCCCACCCCCTTTGAGATTACATGAGTTAAAGCCAGACTCCATCCTTTCCCCAGAGACTCCTTCCTCCAGGTCTTCCCCTTTCCATCTGCCCTCTGACCCTCCTTAAACCTCTCCCTCCCACTAGCTCAGCTACAGGGGTGGCCCTCTCTCAGTTCCCTTCGCAGTCATATTTCTACATTCTGGCCCCATCTCTCTGTCACCTCCATCCTATCCACCAGACAATATCACAAATAAGCTCCACGAACCCACGTGTACATCCTTCCTAATCCAGCAGTCCCACGGAATAGAACTTTTAGCAGACCGGCCTGCCAGAAAGCAAAAGTGGACACTGTTTTGCCACAATTGTTTCTAGCCAGCTGAGGATTTTAACTACCCACAAATTCTGAGTAATCCTGAGTAATCATGGGTCTACAACTAAAGAACATTGGGAGTTGTTTCCAACAACTGTGTACAGACCAGTGAACTCAGGCAGGGGATAAACCTTCAACTTTTAATTAGCAAACACATCCTGAATCCCTATCTAGCTGAAAAAAATTGCTTATTCTTCTCTATGAATGACTTAAAGCCTTGTCTAGTATTGTATTCCTCTATGTGACAAGGACACTCAACCTTGTTGTTTGTTTTATCATTTGTTTCTTTACTAATTTTTTTCTCACATCATTATAGTCCCCATAGTTCTTCTGCCACCAGATGAACCATCACCATATTTCCTTGCGTTCATCCCTCCTTTGTTGGGTCCCCTTTCTTCCCCCTCTTTTGCTGTATGCTTCTCCTATGATGTTTTTGTTTCTTAAATTCATTTCTGGTGGTCTTTTATCCTTTGTACCCTTTACCTGGACTGTAACCAACAGAAATAGAGACATCAAGTGCATAAGGATATAAGTGCAAATATGCCTTTGGTAGATGCATCATCAGTTCAGAAACTGAAAATAATCAAATGCGGCTCAACAGAAGAATGGTGGAATGAGGAAGGCCCATCATGCTATTTGGAAGAATGAGTCAGGTGCCCAGCTGACTCAGAGTCCATGGACTTTCCTCACATTGAGAAGAGCAGAGAAATGTGCAGAGTGTGCATATAGTGAGTGTAGTGTTTTTTTCGACACCGAGAACAACCTGAGCCTAGGCATGTACTCATGACTGAGGATGAATCCATGTGCTCACAGAAGCTCAAGCAGATTCGTTGGGTTCGTCTTGGGCATACCTGCTAGGATGGGGGCAGGATCCAACAGGCAACAAAGATATAAGAATCCATAGCTGTTTCTCCTCTCAATGAATATAGCTACCTGGGAGCAAAGCAGAAGGTTTCACAAAAGCTCTCGGGTCCCTATCATTGCTCACCCACACCCTAATACTCCCTGGCTGCACAGACAATGTACAAGGAGGAAAAAGTAAATTTGCTTAAAGTGCCCAAAACATTGCCTGGAAGAAAAAGAGACTGAGACTCTAATTCTTTTTGACATTGTTCAGTGTTCATTAAATTTCCTCTGAAAAACTGAAGCTTCAAAGCCTGAAGATGGGGAGAGGCCCATGGCCCCACAGTCACACCATGGAGACCTGGCCTGCACCTCTGTGAACTAAGGATTTGGAGGCCAAGTGACAGTGACTGCTGTGACCTAGGAGGATCCCTGCATTAGTGCACAGAATGTTTCCCCAGTTACAAACAGGACAAGGGAAGAGTGAGGGGCATGACTCCAGGCAAGCTCCACACTTCCTACAAACAGGTATGGTGGGTACACACTTACTCACTGGAAAAATAGATGATACAATTTCCACCTGGAGTCAGATCCTCCATGTACAGAGTTTATTTATTTATTTGTTTATTTATTTATTTTTTTTTTTGAGACTAGTTCTTGCTATTTTTGCCCGTGGAACCGCAGGCTCTTGTTGCCTGGGGTACCACAGACTCAAGCAATCCCCAGCCTCAGCTTCCCAGGTAGCTAGGATTACAGGAGTGCACCACCACGCCCAGCTATTTTTTTTTTTTTTGGAACTAGGTCTCGCTATGGGCCCCAGGTGGGGCTCGAACCACAATCCCTAGCCCCGGCCGCTTCATAGGCTGAAGCTTACAAGCACGAGCCACCGTGCCCGGCCCATGTACAGAGTTTAAAGTTACAGAGTCTAAATGCAAAGTATAATCTGTCTAATTTGTCTAAGGTACAAGTACAGATAGAACCCATGCCAAATATGAGCTGTAAATGCCCATGCAGAAGGGACATGGAATTATCCTCCAGCCTGACGGGCAGTTTGAGCCACAGTGACATAGGAAAAAGAAAAGGAGTAGAATTCTTCCTGTGTTTTGGAAAACACTGGAACAATTCTGACAGGTAAGACCCACTCCCTCACTGACAGCCCAGGGACATCACTGAGTGAGTGGCTTTGATGGAGAAGTTAAGCTGTTCTGCAGAGAGGTCATGGGAAGGCCATGGCCATGGTCGTGGGAGGCCACAATGGGTGCCTGGAACAGGGTGCTGGAAGTCTGAGATAAGAGGGGAGTTTAGCTTTGAAGCACCTATGTGGGCTTCCCCACTGCAAAGGGCAGGCACAAAACCAAGCCCTTGGCCCTTCTTGTGGCAAACATAAGGATACAACAGCAGTTGTAATAACCAGTACAAATGTTAAAACAAGAGGCTTCCTTCTCCCTATTGAAAGTAAGACTTCTCCCTCCCTTTTAGTAGAACATTGACTTCAGAAACCTTGCTCTTTTTCTGTGTCTCTGGAAGAAATTAATTAATTAATTAATCTTTTTAGAAGCTAATCAAGCCACTTGCCAGCTTTATGACTCAGGAATGTCTTTTCCAAAGACCTGGATATCTTTGAACTATAAACATCAAGGGAGTTATCACTCCAACTAGCCAGTTCCTGTAGGAGGGCCAGAGCCTAAGGTGGGCTTCTTGCTCTGTGTTGCAAAACTGCCTTCTGTCATAAAGATGAGGGAATTTTTTCTTGTGTCTCATAGACCACCACCAATGACCACAGAAAGATGGGGATGAAGCAGGTGTGACAAGTGAGGCCACCAGTCTCTTACTTGAGGACTAGTTACTGTTTATGTTCAGAACACCTGTGCAGTGGCTTCTATCTGTGTTTGACTGCAGGAAAGGATGAGATTTCCTGTCTTTGCAGTCTCTCCATGGATTGCTTGTGATGTTCATCACATTCTGTTTTGATGCTCTTAGGATAATCAAACTTTTCTTTCTCTACTCTTCTTTGGGGGGGGGAGGTTCAGATTGTGAAAGTTAATTTTTAATTATATTTCCCCAACATAGTGCACGTGCTTAAAAAGAAAAAAAAAAAAAGGAATAAGACCGTAGTAGCGGGTTGGGGTCTTTGGAAGGACATAGAAAAACAATGAGTGGTGGGGAAAGGCAGAGAAATTTCTAGGAGAGGTGATGCTCACATTCAGGTGGAAATTCAGCTAATACATTAAGAGATCAGGAGTCTGCCATTTTCTAGATGTTTTAAACATATTAACTTTTTGGCACATGTGGTAGCCTGGATTATTATTCTTAACCATTCATCCTACACACCCCTACCTCCTATGCCCCTCACTTCTGCACCTGCACAGTGACCTCTGCACTATAGAGGGCAGAAAAGGTATCCCAAAATAATAGAGAAGAAGGCTGAAGTAGGGGTTGATTTTGGAAACAGGTACCCTTTTCTTGGCCAAAAACAAAAACAAACGAACAAACAACAACAACAGTCTGAAAAGGCTAGATCCAGCTACTGCACAAATGGAATGTGAGTCAATTTATTTGGACATTACTAAACAGGATCATTCCCAAACAGAGAAACTTTGTACAGGCACATGGAAGACACCCACTCCTGAGCAGAGGACATTAGCAGTGGTGGCCCTTGAAGACAAGAGAGGGGAATGGCACCCGATGAGGACTGGGCACTTCTGTGAGGTTTGGAGGCTGGAAGGCAGGGCTCTATAGAACCCCTTTTATCCCCAACCTTATAACCAACATAACCAGTCATTCTTGAGGGTCTGGCTCAAGAAAGCAGATTTACCTTGGCCCAACCCAGCCAGCAGACACACGTGCAAATGAGTGAATACCAGGAAGGTCTAGCTAGAGATCTGTAAGAGGCCTCATCTGAGCCCTGAGTTGGTGACAAAGCCCAAACCCTGAATCATTCTACTGTTTACAAACCCCCTAACCAGCACTTCCTGGGTTTCTTCCTGGGAGCAGGAGGAATAGGAAATAGCTGGGGGTGAGGGTGGAGGTGGGCTGGGAGATAATTTAAGGACAAGGGGAAAGAAGTGGAACTTTATGTCTAACAAAAACTGTTTCCATATAATTTTTAGGAGAAAACTGAATCCTGCCAGGAAAAGCTGGCATGAGGGATGGTAAGATGAGGTCAAATAAAAATTAACCTGGAATATACCGTATGGGAAGAGGCATTCACCTGGAAAAAACAAAGTTCATGGGACAAGCCCATGTATGTGGTTACTCTCTATTGCACCCTAACACAGGGGTTCCTAATAATTTCTGCTTCACTGTGAAGGTTGGACAAAAGCAGGCTTTCACTGCTCTGCCTCAGTAAGGTCTCTCTTCATATCTGGTGCACCCCGGGTCTTCATGCCAGAATGTTTGAAGTTGGCTGAGGGAGAGCGGGGGTGAGTTTTTGAGCCATGGCTTTTCTAGGTTCAAGGCAGCCTGGGCAAACTTTGGTCGTTAATTGAAGGACTGGGCTCAAATGAAGTAGAAATCAGCACCTAAAGGAGCTACGGGTCACCTGGGGTCTAGCACCCAAAGGCCTCTGGAGTCAGCGCAGTGCCTCAGTTGGCCTTCCAGAAGTCACCCGGCTGACTTTCCACTGTCCCACCCAGAAAACTGTAGACTTTCTCCTCCATTTGGAAAACAGATTCACCCCCTCTTCTTCCCAGCTCTGAAGTGCCCATATCTTTGTTCCCTCCAACCCCAAGGCGCCTGACCCCAAGTGTCCCCCAGGAGATGCAGAGAAGATGTTGAACATCCATCCTCTAGGTCTAAGTAGCTACGCTCCGACCTGGACCTGGAACTGTTCCTTCCCCACAGTTTACTGTCAGCAGGTTCAGGCTAGTCTAGGCTGGGCGGGACTTGGGAGTGTCTGAAAGTGGAGAGGAGGGCGGAACGCAGACCCATCTTTAAAGGTCCAGAACTGGCCCTAAGGCGCCTCACACCCGCCGGCGGCCCTGGGCGGTGAGAAGAGTAGTGCAGAGGCCGGCTCCCCCTAGCCTAAACTGCCGGAGGCCACCATGGTCCGCTACCGCATCCGCGTGGCCACCGGCGCCTGGATCTTCTCGGGGTCCCACAACCGCGTGCAGCTGTGGCTGGTCGGGGAGCGCGGGGAGGCGGAGCTGGAGCTGCAGCTGCGGCCGGTGCGGGGCCAGGTCAGCGGGCAGGAACCGGGATCCGCGGCCCCGTCGGGCTGGGCTGGCGACGGGAGGGCTTCCGCCCCCG